>APFE031415314.1:89330-141229 GCA_000404065.3 Pinus taeda | reverse complement strand
CTAGCACTGAGAAGTGCTCTAGTGATCCTCCACACTGCCTGCCCAGTCAGCATTCGAATAATCATGCAGTTTCATATTTCCGGTAGTGTATCTCAATCCATGAGAGATTGTGCCCTGAAGATATCTCAGAAGATACTTGGCACCAGTCCAGTGAGGCTCAACCAAATATGAGCTCACCATGCTAACTGTAAAACATATATCCGGATGGAAGTTTACCAAGAACATCAACGCGAATGAGTTTATGAAACTCAGAGGCATTTCCCAAATCTGGTCCGACATTACTACCATATAACTTTTGAAAGTTAAGATCCTTGAGGTAGTCACAGGCTTGCAGTTTATCATTCCACATCCAGAATCCAACTCCCTCTTACTTCTGCAAATGAGAGGGTCTGCACCTATCAGAAATAGATCGTCCACATAAGGTGCTGGTATGAGAGGTTTATCATCCACAACCTTCAAACAATGGTTTGGATCGACTTCACTCTTAGTGAATCTTAGCTTCATCTGAGAGTTATTAATCCTCTCATACTACGCCCAGGGAGTTTTGCTTCAAGCCATAGAGGGATTTCTTCCACCTGCATACCTGAGATTCTTGATCATCAATCTCAAACCCCTCAGGTTGTTCCAAACCTGTGGACCTGCTACATGAAAGGAATGGCCCCCTTGTAAGATTTTCCTTCGGTACATCATGCTCTTTTTTAATTCAGGCATCCCTGTCACCATCTGACTCACAGACCTCCGGTGTTATGTGTCCATGGACATGGTCCCCAATGGACTTCCTGCAACTTGATACAACCCTGAACTCAAAAACATCATTGAAAATTCTATTTTCAAACACGTACCTTTCCATCGATGAGTGCCACGTCGTAACCTTTGACTTCCATTGCTGAAATGGACACCAGGTTCTTCTTGCGATCAGGTACATAAAAGAGATTCTGTAAATGAATCGAGCTACCCTCATTCAATTGAGGGGTAACATTTCCTACACCCTTTCCGGGATAGGTGGCATCGGCTCCAAGTATAATCCCACGATTGTTTCCATCTCTACCAAATTAGAGAGTGCACCCTACTATTAGATGAAGTGCCTTGAAGCACTACAATCAATAAGCCAGATTCCCAAAGAATCTGAAGGAGAGGGCCAATACAAGACAACGCTTCTTTATCTTATCATAAACAACATTTGATTCTTCATACCTGGGGTTCCTTGCTTTCTTTGAAGAGTTGGCCATTTCCTTGATGACCTGCATTACCTGTCATTCCTTTGATCATTGAAGATGTCCCTGGAATGTTTGTTATCATCATCAAGTGATGTGTCCTTGCCATTCAGACACTCCTTCGTATAATGGCCGAACTAGTTATCTGCCTTGCCTTCCACCCTGAGATCCGGTCTTCCAATGAAGTGATCTTTAGGTAGACCATATTCCGCTACGCCATTCTGATAATATTCTCTGCTTCGACTTCACCCTTGGTGAATTTGAAGAGGGATGAGGAATCCACTGATCCTTTTGTCCTTTCCCAATTGTCTTCGGTGATTGCTCTTTCACTCTTGCTTGGTAATTGTCTTCACCTCAGCTCTGATACCATGTTAATTTTAGGTATGTTCTATGCTTAGAGCAATTTATTTCAATTTTCACAGTTAGCTCCATACCTTTTCCAGATTAGCAATCACATCAGCATTAAAGTAAACTACAGATAGAACATAAACGTAAATCGCAGAAGACAAGCCAAGACAAGAGGACAAAAGATGTGGCGCTAGCCAGGGACAAACCCCAATGTGGGGAAGCCCTTGATCAATTCTTCTTATATGTTCTTCAATAGTTCAGGATAGAGAGAGAGAGAGATAGTACGTTTACAATAGAAGTCAACACTTTGACTTATCTAGGTAAGAGCATAGATCATCTCTAAGAAGATGATACATGAGTGTTATAGACATATTTTGGCATTGTAATCCCAATCATATATATCGATAAAACAAGGGCTCTTTAACCCCTAAAAGTGTTGTTTTATACCCTAAAGGATCATGGTCAACTAATTACATCATTTCCCAAAAGTTCCACTTTAAAAACCACTCAAAACTGGCCAAAACTGGACCATACTGACTGCTCAATGGCCAAGGTGCGATGCATACTGAAAGAGCCTTCTGTGGGGTGTGATGAGCGAGAATAGACAAATGGCAGAGACAGTTTGCTAAGTGGATTCCCATGGAATCTTCTAGAAACTTCTCATATGACACTTGCCTCTCTGAATTCACCCAGGGATGAGTAATAGATCAAAGAAATCTCCAAGTGGAACCAAGAACTATCAATGGAATGAAACTAATTAGAAACCCAAAGCTAACTCACACCCTTGCTAGACATCTATATGTGGATCCCTCATCTGAGAGATCTGGAGGCTAGAATTTTGTATTTTGTAAGGAAGTGTTGTTGGTTTATCTCTGAGGAGAGACATTGTATTGTTGGGTGATCTTGCTTTTCATGAGGTGAAGAGGGCTTTGATGCTGGGAGGATGATGCTGGATCAGACAGCTAGGTTGTAATCCTCTCTTCTACTATTAATAAAGTTCTTTGAGTTTTCCTCCATATAATCGTGTATTTGTGAATGCAATTGTATGGTCAATGTATTTCTGATTCTGCATTGTTTATGGTATTATAGATCGAGATGCTTTGATGGTGTTTTATTGCTTTGCCTCTACAGGTATTCTCTGAAGCGGGACAAGTAGGAGAGGAGTGGCACTCTCTATCAAGGGAGAGAGGAAACAAGCAAGGAGCCAAGTGGAAGATCCAGGTTGGTCCCCTTTACTTCTCTCTTATCTATCATACATAAAGTAAATCACAATTTGCTTTGATTGTTTGTTTCTAAGATAGCTACTCGTCTTAGTGGGACTAATAGATTGAAAAGACACTAGTTTTCCCGGAAACAATGAGATCAATTGAAGACATGTTGCTTCAAATAATTCTCCAAGGTGATTCCTTCACCTATCGTTGTGTTGCATTTCGTCATCATGTTGCACATCACCGCACTGCACCATGTTGCACCCATCATCACTATGTTGCATCTCATCATGCTTCATTAATCATGATTGTACTCATCACTGTATTGCATTATGTGCCATTGTTGCACCATGTTGCCATCCTCACCTATGTGTTGGTTGCACCTTGCTTGCTTGTTGTCCCTTGCATGCTAGTTGTAACATTGCATGCTTGGTGTATTTGCTGCTAAGTACCATACAACTGTCCCAATGTTAGTTAGTTGTCCATTGCATGCTTGTCTCCTTGGGAGTCAGATGCTCTGGCTATTTCGGCAATTCCCGGTAGTTCTGGCTATTCTTGGCAGTTCCGACAGTTCCGGTTGTTCCCAGCAGTTTTCGCAGTCTCGACAGTTCCGACAGTTCCAACATTTCTGGCTTTTTCAGATTTTCTGGCTTTTCTAGCAGTTTTGGCTTTTTTGGCTTTTCTGGCAGTTCCATATTTTCCGGCTTCTCCAGAAGTTCTGGCTTTTCTGGTAGTTTCAGCTTTTCTAACATTTCCGGCTGTTCCGGCAGTTCCATCTTTTCTGGCAATTCCGAATTTTCCGGCTTTTCTAGCAATTCCAGCTTTTCCAACATTTCCGGCTTTACCGGCAGTTTCGACTTTTCTAGATTTTTCGGCTATTCTGGCTTTTCCGGCAGTTCCGACTTTCTGCCCTCTGGATTAGGGCAATGTTATTCCTTAGGATCTCTCCTCCTACTAAAACCCAAAGACAAGTAGAGAGAGAAAGAGATCCCAAGTGTGTTGAAATGACTTAAAGGCCACCTCTATTTATACTAAGACATTGAGCACGTGGGGTTTATTTGGTTGTTGGTTGACCTTGATGAATTCTCTTATAATGCAAATAAATTCATAACTTCATGAATACTCATTGGAATCAGATGGTCTTTAGATCAATCCTACACCTCTCGATGAGAGGGATCCAAGAAAAATATCTGTTTCCATAAATAAGATGACACACATGGAGTTTTGCCCTAGCTGCCAATTTTAACAATATGTAAATTCCAATCATCATTAAATCAACCCATGGTTTATAAATACAACTCATGGTTTTTCTAGATAACCATTTATGTTATACCCATATGTAATTTCACTCATCATTAAATCAACCCATAGTTTATAGAAACAACTCATGGTTTTTCTTGATAACCATTTATATTACAAACCAAACCAATCAATATAAATTCAGAAAACTATATACTCATCCAAACTATTCACTATTTGATTAACTCCAATCAATTACATATCCATTCAATATATCATAAATAGTTTCATAAATATCCATTCCAATATATATACTCTCCTTCCCACATATATATATATATATATATATTTTCATGAAACCATATTCCAATATTGACACTCTCCGATAATTATTTTGAGCGCTCTCTCCAACATGATAATATTAAACACTAATGAATGATAATACAGTTCTCACATTCGATTTCAGTGAGGATTCAGATATACCTTGAAACCATAATCGTTGAAGCATATAGGGTGAAACGATAATTACTAGAGAAAAGTAGGTGGAAGATTATCAATTGAAGCACAAAGATGGAGTAATATAGGTTGGAGGAGTAAACTTTGAGGTTGAGAAAATGATAGGGTTTTTTCGGCTAAATATAATAGGTTTTTCTGGCTGTAAAATTAGCATTGGTCTTTTACTGCAAAATTAAAGTTAGAGCAAATAATACTATTTTTTTCTTTGTGGAGGCTACAAATAATATGAAAAATAAAATTAGAGAAAATAATACTATTTTTCTCTAGGAGGCTACAAATAATATAGGTGAGTTGCTTTCAAATAAGTTCAATTTTTGAATCTTTCCACTGTTTGAAGATGAAAACTTCGTTGGTAGAAGAAATAGTTTTTGGTCATCCAAAGAAACCCGTAGACCAGTAAAAAAAGGCCGCAATTTCCCAACATCCATCAATAACTGGAATCTGGAGACCATATGTAAACTGCTCTTGTAAATACCAGGAACTTAAAACATTCTTTTTCATATTTCTCTCACTACTTTCAAGAACGACCTGTTATAGAATTTTAGGCTCTAGTGCTACCGCATTGTCCTATCCTTCCACCATTGTTGAAACCATCTTCAATTAGACTACTCCAATTCATATTTATATGTTTTTGTGAATCATGAATTAAGCTTAACTAGTGCACCATCTTGCCTATTAGGGGTTAGGGCCCAAAACCCTAAATCAATTTCTTTAATATCTCAACATTTACAATGTTTTAAATACATTAATGATGCTTCATTTTCAATGTAGTAAATACATTTTCTTTAATATCCCAATTTCCCAACATCCATTAAAATAACGCATTTCTTCAACCTGTTAAACTTCAACGCTAATGTTCAATTCAACTTTTAATTTTTTTAATGTTTCAAAGTGATATCTCAACTCATTAATATTTCTTTTTATTCCAATAGTGTTCATATTAGGGCATAAAAACTCTCACCAACCAAAGTTGTGTCATTAACTTTTCCAATAAAAAAAATTGTTATGGAATATATGAGTGTTACAAATAATTATTTCTATATTCATGCCCTACTTAACAATTGCAAATAATTATTTCATTGTTCATTATTAGCTTCCTGCACATAATTATTTTATTGCCTCAAGAGTAATTATTTCACTGTTTATTATTAGCCTCCTGGACATTCCACTTTTTCAAGAGTAATTATTTCATTATTAGCCTCTTGCACATTCCACTGTCTCAAGAGTAATTATTTCACTGTTCATTATTAGCCTCTGCACATAATTATCCCATTGTCTCAAGAGATTTCATAATATTTGAGACCCTTCAATTTGTTGGTTGTCAATATTAAGTATGGTCCTATATTTTTGTCCCTCTCTGCTCCAGTCAAAATTTGACCTTCATAATTTCAATTAACAGTTAGTCTTTTTTGTCCTTGCATTTCTATCCTTATTATTGTTGGTATATTATCATAATATATAGGAATCATTTTGAGCGCTTTATCATGATATATAGGAATCATTTTGAGCACTTGGTTCTCCTTTCTCTTTAATGGATGCAAATTTTCTTCCTTATGCTTATTTTTTGTTTCGATCTTCCTTATTGTATTTTTCCCTAACCTATTTTTCTTTTAATGATTTTAGAGTGTTGGGAATAATGCTTAATTTGTTATGTAAATTGCTGACAATTTAGTCAGTAGATTTTGTGTTCTCTATGCAAAATTAGGGCAACAAATAATTAGGGAGGTCAGTGTTCAAAATTAGAAGATTGGTAGTGTCACTAGATTTGTTTCAGAGTTGATTGATAATTATATTACTAATAATTTTACTATATATGAATGTATTTAATGGTTTAAATATATGTGAGATTTACAACAGGTTTGAGCTCACACAGTAACTGTGTTTTATTTGTTCATTTTTTTTTATCTGTATTTTTCTTCGTAGTTATGTCTGGCTTATCAAATGGCTTAAAGAGGTCATTTCATATTCTACAAGTGGTATCAGAGGAGGTAAAATTGATTTGGGTTATTGTTGGAATTTCGCCAAAGTTAATCATGTCGAATTCCAACCAGATGCCAGTTCCAGAATTTGATGAGAACGATTATGATTATTGGTGCATTAAGATGCTAACCTTTTTTATTGGAAAATATTTGTGGGAGATTGTTGAATCAGGTTATGAGGAGCCAGCAGATTGGAATGCCCTTACAGCCAATGAAAGAACAACAAGAAAGGAAGCAAGGAAAAAGAACGCTCAAGCTTTGTTTCACATTTAGATAGCTCTTGATAAGAGCTTATTTCCAAGAATATCAGGAGAAAAAACTGACAAAGATGCCTAGGGGACTCTACAAGAAGCTTACCAAAGTAGTGATTGAGTTAAGGTGGTCATGCTTCAGATATTGAAGCCAGAGTTCGAGAATTTGAAGATGCAAGACGCTGAAAGTGTAAGTGACTATTGTGTGAGTCAAATATGTGGTCAATAACATGGCTACACTTGGAGAAACTGTAAGTAATGAAGTTTTAATTAAAAAGGTATTGAGATCTTTAACACATAGATGGAATCATGTTGCCATAATCATGGAAGTAAGTATGGATTTGACAAAACAACAATTCGATCAATTGGTTGGATCATTGATGTCTCATGAAGAAAGATTGAAGGACACTTTTGAAGGTGTAGAGAAAGCTTTTTCCTCTGAATTACAAATTACAAAGAATGAAGATGCAAGCAGTAGTAGTTCCAAAAGCAATCAAGGTCAAGGTAAATGGCAAAGCCAAAATTCTTCAAGAGGTAGAGGAAGAGGTGGCTCAAGTGGAAGAGGTAGTTTCAGAGGAAGAGGTAGAGGCAGATTTGATAAGATAAATGTTCAATGTTACTATTGTAATAAGTATGGCCACTTTGAAAGAGAATGTAGATTGAAAGAAGTTAAAAATGCTAACTATGCTCAAGAAAGTGGTGAGTATCCTCTAGATCACTTATTTTTATCTTATGCCAAAGGTGAAAATACTAGTAAATATGTTTGGTACCTAGATTCTGGATGCTCTAACCATATGACATGGAATGAGAATTTGCTTTTAGCAAAGGATGGAAGTTTCAAATCCGAGATCCAGCTTGGTGATGATAAACCATTGGAGGTTGCTGCCAAAGGATCTATGGAGGTCCAAACAAAAGAAGGTATAAAGAGTATTCATGAAATTTATTATACTCCACAATTGAAGCATAATTTGTTGAGCATTGGGCAGCTATGTGAGGAAAACTATAAAGTAGTCTTTAAAAATAAGACATGTACTATCTATGATAAGAATAAGGGAAATAGGGTGATCATTGTTGTGCCTATGATAAGAAATAGGATGTTTCCCTTGAGGTTTGATGAACATAACAACAATATTGAAAATATGGCTTATGAGGATTCAAGTTGGTTATGGCATCTCAGGTATGGGCATTTAAATTTTCATAGTTTGAAGTTTCTAACCTCACATGCATTAGTTTCTGGTTTACCCAAGGTAGAAGAGCATAAGGAGGTTTGTGAAGGATGTGCTAAAGGAAATCATGCAAGGGAAAGGTTTCCAAACGGCACTGCATGGAGGGCTCATCACCCACTTCAGATTGTTCATTCAGACATATGTGGTCCTCTGCAGACTAAGAGTTTCGGTAAGCCATCATATTTCATCACTTTTATTGATGACTACTCACAAAATTGTTGGGTATGTTTTTTGAATGCCAAAAGTGAAGCCCTGGATACATTCAAGAATTTCAAAGCCCTTGTAGAAAATGAGAAAGGGTGAAAGATCAAATGTTCAGAATTCTGCTCAAAATCTTTCCAGAGTTATTGTGATATGAATGGCATCAGGAGGAAGCATACTATGACATACACACCCCAACATAATGGCATAGCTGAAAGAAAGAATCGTATTGTGGTTGAAATGGCAAGATGCATGTTACAAACTAAGGGGTTGAGCAATTCTTATTTGGGAGATGCAGTTGCTACAACAATATACATCCTCAACTGTAGCCCCACCTGTGTACTCAAAAAGATAACTCCTTATGAAGCTTGGTAGGGAAAAAGGCCTAATGTTAATCATTTCAAAGTTTTTGGTTGTTTGGCTTATGTGCATGTACCTAATTAGAATAGAAAAAAGTTAGATGCAAAGAATGATTTATGTAATTTTATTGGGTATAGTGAGACAAGTAAGGCTTATAAATTGTATAATCCTCTAGATAACAAGCTTATTGTCTCAAGAGATGTAATTTTTTATGAAGGGGGAGTTTATGGTCATAAAAAATGCCATGTTAAGAAGACAAAATCTGTTTTGAATGATGATATAATTGTTGATATTGATCATGAGAAGAAAACTAATGTTTCTGTAACTAGTGGGTTAACTCCACCAAGCATCCCTTCATCAATTTCTTCAACATCAAGTTCAATTCCAATTTCTTCTCCAATTTCTACAAGGAAGGTAAGAAGATTGAGTGATATTTATCAGAGGAGTGCAAATCAAGCACATGAAGAAAGCCCAATAGGTGAGATAGTCAAATTCACTTTATTAGCCAAGGCTGATTTTGAACCATCATGTTTTGAAGATGCATGTACTAATGAGGTTTGGATGCAAGCCATGCAAGAAGAGATGGATTCCATTCAAAGGAATGACACTTGGAAGTTGACAGAGTTTCCACATGACAAGAAAAAGATTGGCACCAAATGGGTCTATAAGACGAAATTTAACAGTGATGGGAGTGTTGAAAGATACAAAGCAAGATTAGTTGCTAAAGGATTCACACATAAGTATGGAATTGATTATGAAGAGACATTTGCACCAGTAGCAAGGTAGGAGACCGTTAGAATGTTGATTTCATTAGTAGCTTAGAAAAAGTGGACCATACATCATATGGACGTGAAAAGTGCCTTCTTGAATGGGTACTTAGAAGAGGAAGTATATGTGGAGCAGCCACAAGGCTTTGAAGTGGAATGAAAGGAGAATAATGTCTACAAGTTGAAGAAGGATTTGTACGGTCTCAAGAAAGCACCAAGAGCGTGGTATTCTAGGATTGATAGATACTTTCAGGAAAATGGCTTCCAGAGAAGTAACAGTGATCCTACCCTTTACTACAAACAAGAAGGTATTGATATTCTAATCATAAGTTTGTATGTTAATGATCTATTGTATATGGGTAGTAGCTCTAAGATGAATGATAAATTCAAAGTTGATGAATGAATTTGAGATGAAAGATCTAGGCATCATGAAATATTTTCTAGGAATGGAGGTTTATTAAATTAAGGATGAGATTTTCATTTGTCAGACAAAGTATGCATAGGATATGCTAAATAAATTTGATATGCTTGATTGTAATCCATCCCCTACTCCAAGTGCTCATGGAGAGGTGTTATGTAGAGATGATGGTGCTAATTTAGTTTATGAGAAAACTTACAGAAATATTGTGGGGAGCTTGATATTTCTAACCCACACAAGGCCTAATATTACATATTCAGTTTCACTTGTTTCAAGGTATATGAAAAATCCATCTGAAATACATATGAAGGTAGCCAAGATGGTTTTAAGGTATGTGAAAGGCACTCTAAATTTTGGTATTCATTACTATTTTGAAAAGTTCAATCTTGATGGATTTAGTGATTCAGATTGGGGAGGTAGTCTTGATGACCGTAAGTCCACATCTGGAAATTGTTTCTCTTTTAGTTCTGGTTTGATTACATGGAGCTAAAAAAACAAAGCATTGTTTCCCTCTCATCCACATAAGCAGAGTATGTTGCAGTTACCTCAACAGGTACACAAGCTCTTTGGCTCAAATATTTTTTGGAAGAAATTGGAGAAAAACAAATTCAGCCGACGGTGATTTATTGTGATAATGTAAGTGCCATCAAGTTAGCAAAGAATCTGGTTCATCACAGTAGGACAAAGCATTTTGACATGAAATATCACTTCATTCGAGATTTGGTGCACAAGAAGGATATTGAAATGAAGCATATAAATACTCAGCATCAACTAGCAAATATCTTCATCAAAGCAGTTGCAAAATCTCAGTTTTTGGCACTACAAGATAAGATAGTAAATCCTCATTAATCATTAAGGGGGGGTATTGGGAATAATGCTTAATTTGTTATGTAAATTGCTAACAATTTAGTCAGCAGATTTTGTGTTCTCTATGCAAAATTAGGGCAGCAAATTATTAGGGAGGTCAATGCTCAAAATTAGAAGAGTGCTCAAAATTAGAAGATTGGTAGTGTCAGTAGATTTGTTTCAGAGTTGATTGATAATCATATTAGTAATAATTTTACTATATAAGAATGTAGTTTATGGTTTAAATATACATGAGATTTACAGCAGGTTTGAGCTCACACAGTAACTTTGTTTTATTTGTTCATTTTTTTTATATGTATTTTTCTTCATAGTTATGTTGGCTTATCAGCTGGCTTAAAGAGGCCATTTCATATTCTACATATAGCAGGAGGATGATCAATGCTTAGTGATGCATTTTTCAATGGCATGTACTAGCAGTCTCCTCCTCGACATTTTATTGTTTTTTGAATTCTCTTGGAGTTGAATGACTAAAAATTGCATTTCAATGCCTCAATTAAAATGATGCTTTTTGAACAAAAAACCCCTCCATAGATTCATTTTGATCAGGTAGCATCAATATTGTTTAACTTATTATGGGGATAACAGTAAAGTTGAAGTGATGCAATTTAAATGAGGCATAGTGTTTCAATCACTCATGGCCTTCAACTGTAGAGTCATTTTCTTAAAAAAATAACTTTGAATACCGACTTCCGCATTGAGATTTTCAATGTGTTAATTTGAAATAATTCTCTCCTAATGCATTTCGCTTTGTAGAGTCTCATTTTTTCAACCGTCTGTGGTTGCTTGAAATGAGATTGATGAGCGAGGATGTTTTTCAAATTTTACTTTTGGGATGGAGAATTATTTCGCTGTAATTGCTCTAACCTTTCATCTTATGTTGATAAACTCATTTTTCTTCTTCGAGCATTCATAGTAGTGATCACAAAGACAATGTTGAAGGATTTAAAGAAATCCTAGTGATGCAGTGAAACTAGCACAAAATTTGATTAGTTGCTGGAATAGAAGACTTCACATGGAGATTGTCAATGACTAGGTTCTGATGTAGATTACATGGCATTTCATTGAATGAGTCTCTAAACCAAACATAAACATATATAGTGTCTTCTTCTCTGCTTGATGAGAATATCTTGGATGGCTCTTGGGATTTTATACACCAGATGTTTAGTTGGGATCATCATAACGTACATTTATGAATTAAGTTAATGAAGAATTTTTGAGAAAAAATGATGATGCAATTAGAAAATAGTTTATGCTGAACTTTCACTATGATCTGAATAGATATGCAATTGTCTTAGAAGTACTAGTATTGTGTTTACTTTTAGAAATTTATTTACATGTTTATGCATCAGATATATACAAGGGAAAAAAATTCATTGAAAAGTGGACTTTTGAATGGTGAACCTAATTGATGTTGATAGCTCCTAGAGAAAGTGACTTGATTCCCACTTTGATGATGCTTTTGTTCTGCCTCCTTCAAATTCTTGTCATGATCATAAACTTTGTGTTCCTCTTCATTATTCCTTCTTGCTCCTATAATCTCCCCCTTAGATCGTGCTCGATTTCATATACTTTGCAGTCTTGTAGATTCTTCTTTTGAAAGGCACATTAGTGAAGAGAGTCTGTAGGTGTTGTCCCTAGCTTGTTTATAAGATATTCAAATGTTTCTTTAGCAAGGGGTTTTGTAAATATGTCTACTATTTGTTCTCTTGTGGTTATGTACCCCATATTCACTTCTCAACCATGTTCTCTAAGAAAATGGTATTTTATAGGGATTTGTTTAGTCTTTGAATGGAGCACAGGATTTTTTGAAATGCTTATTGCACTTGTATTGTCGCGCTTAATATATATAGGTTCATTAAAATTTACCTTCATGTCTTATAGTGTTTATTTCATCCACAATACTTGAGTGCAACATGTTGTGGCTGCTATGTACTCAACTTCTACGGTAGATAGAGATACTGATGTTTGTTTTTTGCTTAGCCATGCCACCAATTATTCTCCTAGATAGAATGCACCGCTGCTTGTACTTTTTCTTTCAACCACACAACTCACCCAATCTACGTCTGTGTATGTTGTCAAAGTAAAATCCTTACCTTTCGGATACCATAGACCATAGTCTATAGTCCCCTTCAAGTACCTGAATATTCTTTTTGCTACTAACAAAATTATGACTTTGTTTGGGTGTTGATTGATACCTTGCTACTAATCCGATTGCCAACATTATATCCGGTCGAGAAGTCATTAGGTATAACAGACTTCTTGTAATAGATCTATATTTGTTTTGATCCACATCAGGTGATTCCTCATATGTATATAGCTTACATCCTGTAGTCATGGGGTTGAGATAGGTTTACAATCTTCCATTTGAAATCTTTTCAACATATCTCTTAGATATTTCTCTTGAGAAATGAATATGCCTCCAGGGTTTTGTGGGATCTGGAGCCCTAGATAGAAGGTAAGTTCTCTGATCATAGATATTTTGAACTTGGTCTTCATTTCTTTAGCAAACCATTCTACTAGATGATGTTTATTGTTTCCAAACATAATAGCATCCACGTATACAACTATAATCATAAATTCATCTCCATCTGCCTTAATGTATAGATTACTATCAACTCCTCCTCTCCTGAACCGTTGTTTTTTAAGGTACTTATCTAGTCTAGAGTACCACACCCGTGATGCTTGTTTAAGACCATATAGTGTTTTCCTTAACCTACAAACATAATTAGACTTATCTGTCAATGAGAAACCTTCAAGTTGTTCCATATAGATTTCTTCCTCAAGATCACCTGGATTTAGCAAAGTCGATTTCATGTCCATTTGATACGCCTTGAAATCATTGTAGCATGCAAAGGCCAAAAACATCTTGATTTCCTCCAATTTCCTCACTGGTGCAAAGGTCTCTTCGTAATCAAGTCCTTCTATTTGTGAGTACCCTTTACACACGAGTCTGGCTTTGTTTCTAACAACTTGACCCTGTTCATTCATTTTATTTTTGAATACCCATGTTGTGTCGATGATGTTCTTTCCCATGGGTCTTGGTGTTAGTTCCCAAGTCTCATTTTTCTCAATTTGGCCTAATTCCTCATTCATAGCATCTATCCAACTTTTGTCTTTACTTGCCTCCTCAAAGGTCTTTGGCTCTATCTGTGACAACATGGCTATATGAACTTGCTCATAATTTTCTGCTAGTTTCCTCCTTGTTTGTACTCCTTCACTTTTATCTCCAATAATTTGATTTTCAGGGTGATTCTTTTGAGTGTATCTTGAAGGTCACTTTGGATGATTCTCAATATCTTCTAATTCGTCATCTTGTATATCATTTTCCTTACTGATGTGATGATGATGGTTTGGAGGATTGATAAAACTTGTGTTCTTGTTCTTATTGGGTAGCTCTTCATCAACATTTACATCTATGCATTCCACAACCTTATACAGTCTTTTATTATAACACATGTATCCCTTACTTTTTGACGAATATCAAAAGAATATTCCTTCATCAAATCGAGCATCAAACGTTCCCAGCTTTTCATCATTATTTTTTATATAACATTTACTTCTAAAAACTTTAAAATATTAGATTTTTGTTGGTTTCCCATGCCATGTTTCATAAGGTGTCCTATCACAATTTGGTCTAAGATGTGCCTTATTGAGAATATGTATTGTTGTATGCACAGCATCTACCCAATAGGTTTGAGCAATGTTTCTTTCTTGCATCATGGCTTTGGTTATTTCCTGAACATACTTTTTTTGTCTCTCTGCGACTCCATACTGTTGTGGTGTGTCTGCAATAGTATATTGTTGCTTTATCCCAAATTCCTTACATAGGTTTGTAAACTTTTCTGATTAAATTCACATCCTCTGTTTAACCTTATGCACTTTATCTTTTACCCTATTTGATTTTCTGCCAATGCCTTAAATGTTTTGAATCTATCAAATGCTTTTGACTTATATCTGAGAAATGCCACCCATGTTAATCTTGAATAGTCATCTATTACCAGCATGAAATAGTGTTCTCCTCCTGGTGCTTATGTTCTGGAAGGTCTGCATAGATCCATATGAACTAGCTGCAAGGATTGTTTATCTTGTACTTTGAATGATGTTCATGTTTGTTTTCCCATTTGACAGGACTTGCAAATAGTGTTTTGAGTCCTTTTTATTTTTGGTAGATCTCTGACTGCTTTCTTCTTGTTGAGTTTGATGATGTGATCAAATTTGAGATGCTTGAATCTCCTATGCTATAGCTAGGATTCATCTTGTTTGTTGATGTAGAATTACTCAATCTCTTCTTACATAAGCTCTAAAAGCTATGGCTTTATGTCCAAATCTTTTATAGTAATAACAATATCCATAAAACAAATATATGTACCTGGTAGAGGATGTTGTTTGAGAATCTAACCAACTTGACATTTGATAACCCTGTCTTCTGAAGAAGTGATGTTTCTGATAGGTTGTGTATTGATTATCCATTTCTTTTGCTTTTTGTACTACGTCGACAATGTCCCTTTGCAGTTGTTCACTTGATGATGAAATGTCGCTCAAAAGTTTATTCTTAGATTGATGTGAGTTGTCATCCTCTCTCCTAGCAGCTTTTACAAAGGTGATTGTCCTTTTATCCTCTGCCTTAGATTTACTGGATTCTCCTTCATATCCTAACCATGTCTTTTTGAGTGGATACCTTTGATAATTCAATATCACATGCAGTTTTTTAGATCCCTTTATCTGTTGAATATTTATGTTTAGTTCAGCCTAAGCTTTATCTATTTTTTTCATTAGACATACCACCTCTTCCTCCAATTTTCCACACTCCTGGTTTTTCTCTTTTATCTGTTGCATTAAAATGTCTTCCACCTTTTTTGCTTCTTCAAGTTCAACGTTCAACCTGATAATGTCTTGAATTTGATTATTCCTTTACATATTTTAATGGGATCTTTTACTTCTTTCTATTCTTTAGTTTAAGCCTTTCTATTTCATCTAGGGCATTGATTAACTCCCCCTCAAGGTCTACCCCACCTTCCTCTTCTTCTTCATATTCCTGACAATCCTTTTCAAGTTACTCCAAGGCCATTAGTATAAATTCACTTGTTCCATCTTCACTAGCGAATTCGTTAGAGATTTCAGATCCACTACTATCTTCTTAAGCATATAAATTTTTCTTTTTTAATTTGTTTCTCTTTCTGCATTTTGTTAGACTTTTCCTTCTCTTTCCCTTTAAACTAATTTTCCTCTTTATTAAAAGGAAATTTTGATTCATAGTGTCCTACTCTTCCACAATTAAAACACTTAAATGGATGTTTTCCTTTATACTTACCTGTGTCTTTCTTCAACCTTCTGACGAATTTTGCTTCTTCTTCATCAGAAATTGAGCATGACCGCTCATTTTCTTTTGTGGGCTTGTCTGCCTTGAAAGTTTCCTCTCTACTGGTTGCCTTTCCTTTTGGAATCCTCATCTCATATGTTGTCAAAGAGCCACGTAGTTGATCTCTGTTCAAGATATCAAAGTTTGTTATTTCTTCTATAGTTGAAACCTTGGGATTGAATTTAGAAGGTAATGACCCCAAAAAATTTGAACTATAACACTTTTGTTGATTGTTTCTCCTAGACCCAACATGATATTCACAACTTCATCAACTCTTAAAAATAATTTATCTATATATTCATCTTAATTAATTTTTAATGTTTCAAACTGAGTTCTATACACTTGTAATTTGGTCATCTTCACCTTTTTATCTCCTTCATAAATATTTTCTAATTTATCCCAAATACCTATAATTGTCTCACAATGCATTACTTTGATAAAGTTAGACTCACATAGACCACTTAGAAGTGCATTCATAGCTTTTGCATTAGCTATAAAGTTCAGTTTGGCATCTTTATCACTAGTGGTTTCCTTGGATTCTTCATACCCCATCAACATAGCAGACCAGAATTCTATTCCTAGAGACATTAAATATGTCTTCATTCTTACTTTCCAAAAGGCATAGTTTGTACTAGTAAATAGAGGGGCCTTATTTATTGAATATTCGTCTTGGCTATCCATTTTACTTACTTAGGACCTCCTTTCGGTTGTTAGACTGCTACTAAAGGAACTTAGTTCTGATACCAATTGATATTTAAGATGGAAAATTACTGAAGGGGGGAGGGGGGTGAATGAGTAATTTAATTCTTTATTTTTACTTAAATTAATATTCTTCTTATGCAGTTAATGATTTATGTTTGTGCCCAATAGTTATTATATTTCCTTCGCAGATTTCAAGGAGAGTGATTTCCTGATATATTTATCAAGAATTCAATGCATTTATACAACATGCAAGAATCAAACACACGAAGACACCAGATATAAGTGGAAACCCCGAAGGGAGAAAACCACGAACTTTAGGCTAAAAGCGATGTGAAGGCAAGTTGCTACTCCTTTTTACATCAGAATTTTTGTAGGCACCAACCTACAAGAGGCTCCTACCTCAACGAAAGCTTCAACTCAAACTAGTTTTCTGCAAGCTATAACCCACAGCAGGCTCCTACCTCAATATGCTACAACATGTTCTTTTTCAAGATGCAACATAGGAAATAACGGAAATTTCTCAAGTCACAAGCATTTCTTACCTCATATCCAATTATACTGTCAAGTTTTCTATTGCACTGCTCCTTCTCTTCACTCTTCTTCTCTTTTGCTATTACTCATCCTTTCTATGATGCATATCACTTCCATCAAAAAAAAAAAAAAACCTTGTTTCATTCCACATTATCTATTTTATAAGCAAGCCCTCTTGGTTTTTTGTATTCTTTGGAGGAATATGAAATGAAACATAGTCTTTTGGACTTCCAAAACTACTGCAAGCTTGTCCTTTCATTTTCAATTTAGAAAATTGTTTGTAAAAAAGAGGTAGAGCTGAATTAACATCTTATTCATAAATAATTACAAGAGACAAATCAGATTTTGATTATCTACATTTTATGTTCAAACAATTATATGTATTCCATTTTTTGTGTTAATGTTTAGCTTTCTCATTGATTAGCATAGCCTTTACACTTCACATCACTTTCAACCTTTCATATTCGTCATTCAACATTTATGTATGCTTTCCATTCAACATAAATTATCACTAATGTGCTTAGTGACATCAACAACATTTATCAACATTAATCAATCAACTTAACTTGACATCAATGCCAATATTTCCAACAAAGGGCTCGTCATCCTAGTGCACCTAGTTTTTGTAATCGGGTCAATGTTTTCGAATTTAATATAGAATTTTTTTTTGTAAATGTATTATACTTCTAGGTCTTTATGTAAAATTTATGGCAATAATGTTTTTTGTATAATCTGGTTTAAACCTCCAAAGACTAGTAAACTTTCAGTTTACTATGACAAATATATATCTATTGTAACTAATGTAAATCTAAGGGTGTTGGTCCCTCCCCTGTCTTTTCTATATACATATATATAGATGTAGGGTTTAACCCCATACAGAAATTACCTGCATGTGAATTCTAAAAATAGAAAAATAAACAATGGCGAGAGCATAAAACATAAAATAGATATACACAAAGAGTTTCCCCTAGATCCCAAAATTGGGACTACGAGATTGATTTTTCATTATTGTTGATTTGGGGTAGCATCGGATGTACTGTAGCCATGAAAATTGGTGGAGAGGCTAAAGCACATGATATCTCCAAGACCCAGAAATGGTTTGGGTAGATTTTAACCGGTTTGGGAGATAATAAAATAATTAATATTTTTAATGGAGTTCATAAGTCTAAACTTAGGAAAAATAAAATATTTATATAAAACTGGGTTAGAAGGTTCCAAAGTCATGGATCAAGCCAAATCTAATCTTAGCCATTGATTAGATATTGAATCTCGGTCATTGAAGGACCAACATGAAAAGTATAAAAAGAGGCTTGAGGGTAAGTTGGAGAACGTACTAAGGGAGACCAATCAGTTCGATTTCTGGAGTGGGGTTAGCTGAGAAATTTGAACTAGTGGTTTGGAGAGCAGCAAGAGGCAACAAGTACGGAACAGAGAGTCGGGAACAATGCAGAGGTTGGAGAGGCAGACATAGAGACTGCAGACTGCGCATTCATTGGGGGGCCTGCATGTGTGATGCAGAGAGGCCTAGTGCTGACGCAGAGAGGCAGGGGCTGACGCAGAGGGTTTGGAAGCTACGCAAAAGTTAGCCAAGCTGACGCTAAGACTGGGAGAAGTGTTGAAGAATTTTCTCTCTATTGGGTAAGCCAGTTTGGCACCCAGTTGTACTGAAGAATTGTTGAATAACAAAATCCCCCCTTGCTGCACCGGTTTTCTCACATTAGGTTTTTCTGAGGACTTATTGTCCAAAATATTTGTGTCGATGTGTTAATTCTTGTGCATATGTTTGTTTTTGTATTATGATGTGATATCTACAGCATAATTTATTTTAATGTTTACTGAAGTATTTTCATAAATAACTTATTGGGAAATACGTAGGTAAAATAAATCAGTTGTTATGGTGATAAAATTTTCACATGGTATCAGAGGAAGTAATCAGAGACATGAAGGGATAATAAATTATGGGTCGAGACCATGATGTAGAGGCATCTATGTTAGGAGCCTCACACAAAGTTTTAGAAAATTGCGCAAGAGAAAGTGATTTCTCTATGTTGGCTTCCAGGCTGGAAGAAGAAGTGGCTTGTGTGACTAGCTCTACATCATTATAGGTATGGTGTATAAATAGTGGGGCCTCTTGGCATATAACGGGAATCCGACAATGTTTCCAGTTTATTGCGAGGAGAAGATGAACTTTCAGATCACCATGGGGAATAAGGAAAAATGCACTCCAGTGGGGAGGGGTACCATAGTTTTTCAAATAGAAATGGGAGAGTGGTTTCGTGTTACCAAAGTGCTGCATGTACCAGGATTGGGGATGAACTTACTTTCCGTGTCGCAACTTCAAGGAAAAGGCTATGACGTTTTCTTCATCAAGGAGAAAGTATATGTCAAACACCTAAGCTGGAAAAAGAAAGTGCATATCAGGATCAAAAGTAACAGGTTGTACATACTACAACTAGAATCACCAATGGCACTAATAGGCAATCATGGAGACAAGGATTTGAACGAAATATGGCACAGAATAATGGGACATTTGCACCATGGGGCTCTGAGAATTCTTAGGAGCACTGTAACAGGAGTTCTGAATCTTAGTACAGAATGAGATGATGTATGCAGAGGATGTGCTCTAGGAAACTATGCCAAGGCAACATTTCCTAGAAGTAAAAATAGGTCCAAGAGTGTACTAGGATTGATACACTTAGATATCTGCGGAGCCATGTCCATTAAATCTCTTAGTGATGCTGAGTACTTCCTTACCTTCATTGATGACCACTCAAGGAAAACTTGGATTTATTTTCTGAAAACCAAGGACAAGGTTTTCTGTCGATTCAAAGAGTTCAAGGCTCTCGTGGAGAATCTGACTGGGAAGGAAATAAAAATTTTGTGGTTAGATAATGGTGGAGAGTATGTTGATAAGGACTTCACTGATTTTTGTGCTAAGGAGGGCACCAGAAGAGAGTGGACAGCTCCTTACAATCTGGAGTAGAATGGAGTAGCAAAAAGAAATAACAGGATTATTGTAGAAGCAGCAGGGGCCATGATGTATGATCAGGATATGCCAAAATTCTTGTGGGTAAAAGAATGCAACACAACAGTCTATGTTCAGAATCCAACTCCTCATCAAGCATTGGGAAAGATTACTCCAGAGAAAGTCTTCACAGGGAAGACTCCTGAAGTCAGTCATTTTAGGATATTTGGGAGCTTAGCATATTGCACATACCCGAGGAAAAGAGGAAGAAGCTCGATCAAACTGCAAAGAAAGGATATCTAGTGGGATATAGCGAGAACGCTAAGGCATACAGAATCTATCTTCCAAGGAGAAGGAAGGTAGTAGTTTGATGAGATGTGAAGTTCATGGAAGACGGGGCTTTCAGAAAATCTCGAGAAATGCCTTCTGAGGAGCAGTCAAAAGAGGAATCGTTGGTCAAACCTATTCAACCAACGGAAGAAAATAATTCTTCCTCCGGTCAGGAAGAAACACAAGATGAGGAGGATCTAACTGAAGCACCTGTTGGCAGAGGAAGAATGAGCAAGGAACTTCGTCAGATTCTACGTGATGCAGAGGACTTCATCATGCACCAAGGAACAATAAGAGGGAGCGAAAACAGCTAGATAGATAGCAGGCATTAGTAGTTCAGGATGGGGAGCCTCCCAGTTTTTATGAGGTAGCTCAGCATCAAGTTTGATGGATGCGATGGTAGAGGAGTACAACTCCATAATGGTAAATGATGTCTGGGAGGTAGTGCCAAGGCCTCAAGATAGATTAGTACTAGGTTCGAGATGGATCTACAAGATTAAATACCCTGCATACGAAAGTGTTGATAAATACAAAGCTAGGTTTGTGGCTAAGGGGTATGCTCAAAAGGAAGGAATTGACAATGAAGAGACCTTTGCCCCGGTATCCAGGTATACATCTATTAGAACCATGATATCTCTTGTAGGACAGATGGGGTGGGAGATTCATCAGATGGATGTCAAAACGACATTTCTGAATGGTGTGATAGAAGAAGAGGTATACATTGAATAACCAGAGGGATTTGAGACACGTGAGAAGAAGTCTCGTGTGTGCAAAATGAAGAAAGCCTTGTATGGGCTGAAACAAGAACCTAGAGCATGGTATGAGCGAATCGATGGCTACTTGCAGAAAATGGGATTTATCAAGAGTGACGCAGATCCAAATATCTACTATATGGTTGTAGAGAATGAGCCTCTAATCTTAGTATTATATGTGGGTGATCTTTTCTTGACAGGATCATCTAGGCTTATAGGGGACTAAAAGAAGAATCTAGCCATAAAGTTCGACATGAAGGATTTGGGACGAATGCATTATTTCCCGGGGTTGGAAGTTTGGCAGAAAAATGGGGCGATCTTCCTTGGAAAAGGGAGATATGCTATAGAAATCATGAAGAGATTGAAGATGGAGGACTGTAGACCCATGGCTACTCCAATGATAACCAACTGGAATAATATTGATGCATCAGAAGACAAAGATGTTGATCCCACCTTATACGGGCAACTCATAGGGTCCCTGATGTATCTGGTCAATACCAAGCCAGACATTTGCTACGCTATCAACACCCTCAGTTGGTTCATGGTGGAGCCGAAGAGGGCACACTGGGCAGCAACCAAACATGTTCTCATGTATTTACAGGGAACAGTCGATATGGACCCTTGTACACGAGGGGTAAGGATATCAAACTAAGTGGGTTTAATGATGCAGATTGGGCAGGAAGTTTAGTGGATTGGAAAAGTACCTATGGGTATTTTTTTCAACATTGGATCAGGAATGACCTCCTGGTGCAGTAGGAAATAGAAATTCGTGGCTTTGAGCTCAGTTGAGGCATAATATATGGCTGCAAGCACAACTTCTTGCGAGGCCATATGGCTTAGAAAACTGCTTGTGAACCTATTCAGAAGAAAGATGGAGGCGACCAAGATCATGTGTGATAATCAGGGTTGCATCAATCTCCCTAAGGATCCAGTGTTTCACGATCGGTCAAAGCATATTGATTTCCAGTGTCACTTTGTCAAAGACTGTGTCTAATGAGGAGCTATACAGTTGAGCTACACTCCTACAAGAGAAAAGGTGGAAGACATCCTTACCAAGGCCCTTGGAAGAACCAAGTTTGATTATTTCAAGGAGAAGATGGGGTTGATAACGAATCCATTTCAGTAGCAGAAATGGGTATGATGTTGTAGTGTAGATGCAGTGTTGGGAAGATGGACCAGCAGTAGCACGAATGCAGAGGGATTCGCAGTACAGATGTAGCAGTGGCACTCAGCAGCATTGTTGAGGATGTTGGGCAGGGAGGCTTAGCATCATCACAGGTATCAATGTCGTATGATCAGAGTAATGCTCAATGTGGAGTATTACTAGAGCACAATCCTCGCTAAGAGGGATTGTTGATTTTGGGTAGCATCGGATGTGCTCTAGCAATCAAAATTGGTGGAGAGGCTAAAGAACATGAGATCCCCAAAACCCAGAAATGGTTTTGGAAGATTCTAACTGGTTTGGGAGATATTAAAATAATTAATATTTTGAAAAATAAAATAAAATAAAATATTAATATAAAACTACGTTAAAAGGTTCCAAAAGTCATGGATCAAGCCAAATCTAATCTTAACCATTGATTACAGATTTAATCCTGGTCATTCAAGGACCAACAGGAAAAGTATAAGAAGAGGCTTGAGGGTTAGTTGGAGAACATACTGAGGGAGACCAGTCAGTTCAATTAATGGAGTGGGGTTAGCTGAGAAATTCGAACTAGTGGTCTAGAGAGAAGCAAGAGGCAGCAAGTATGGAACAAAGTTGAGAACCACACCAGGGGAACAATGCAGAGGTTGGATAGGTAGACGTAGAGCCTCTCAGGCAGAAACAGAGGCTGCAGACTGCGGAGTCAGTGGAGGGACGACATGGGTGATGCAAAGAGGCCCAATGTTGACACAGAGAGGAAGGGGTTGATGCAGAGGGTCTGGGAGCTACACAAAAGTCAGCCAGGCTAACGTTGAGACTGGGAGAAGTGCTGAAGAATTTTCTCTCTATTGGGTAAGCCAGTTTGGCACCCAGTTGTACTGGATAATTGCTTAATAATAAAATCCTCCCTTGTTGCACCAGTTTTCCCACATTGGTTTTTTTTCCGGGGACAGATTGTCCAAAATATTTGTGTCGATGTGTTAATTCTTGTGCATGTTTTTGTTTATATATTATTATGTGATATTTGCAACATAATTTATTTTAATGTTTACTGAAGGATTTTCATAAATAACTTATTGGGAAATAAGTAGGTAAACTGAATAAGTTGTTGTAGTGATAAATTTTCACAATTATGTTCATTCAATATTACAATACATATATATACATGTTGAAGCATCTATAAACCCCAATCCATTAACCAAGGATTATAACATAATCATAGTTCCCTTGACCATATCTACAAAACACCATGGACAAAAAACCATCATGCTCAAAACCATGTGCAAAATTCATGCACAAAACCATAGGTAGGTCCGCCCACCTAATATAGGGTCCAAAAAAATTTCTCGGGGCACTGCCCCATACCCCATGTAGGGGGTCTACTACCCCCCTGTGACCCCCTCCTGTGTGGGGTAGTTGTGGAAGGAATATAACACAAACCAACATTCTCTCATTTGTTGTTTCTTTCCACAGGCGGCCACAGGAGAGCTTAGTCATTAATCCAGCCCTGCAACACCCATTGTTTCTCTACACCAAGAGAACTTCTCATTGCTCGCAGAGTTTGTCAATGCATCTTTAGTATTCTTCAAAGTTTCAACCTTTACCAACAACACATTTTTTTCCTCAACCATATCACTCACAAAGTGATATTGAACATCAATATGCTTTGTCTTTGAATGATAAGCAAGGTTATTTGCCCAGAAAATTGAACTTTGGTTGTCACAGTCTATCCTTATAGCTCATTGCACTAACCCCATACTAAACACAATCTCTGCAACCAAACTGCTTCCTTGCTTGCATGAGTGGCTTCCATATATTTTGTTTCTGTAGTTGAAAGTGCCACTATATGTTGTCTTTTACTCATCCAACCCACTGCACCTCAAAATAGGTTAAACACATACCCACTTGTAGATATTCTCTGATCCAAATCTCTAGCCCAATCTGCATCAACAAAGACACGGATGTCCAAAACTTTGTCAAATCTTGGTCTTCCTTGGTATCACAAACCATAATCACTAGTGCCATGCAAATACCTGAAAACCTGCTTCACTATTGTCCAATGCTCCTTCCCTAGTTTTGACATAAACATGCTCAATACTCCCACTACATGTGTAATGTTTGGTCTAGTACAGACCATTGGATAAATCAGGCTACCGACTGCACTTTCATATGGAACACGGGACATGTCCTGTTCCTCTTCTTGTGTCTTGGGACACTGTTCAGTAGATAAATTTACACCCATAGGAATAGGAACCTTCATCGGTTTACTATCCTACATATTAAACCTCTGCAGTGTTGTCTCAACATACTTCCTTTTGTTTAACTAGAGCTTCCTCTTTGCCTAATCTCGTTTAATTTCCATGCCCAAAATATAGTTTATACCACCAATATATTTCATGTCGAATTTGGAGGACAATTGGGTCTTCAAATCTTGGATAATTTCTTTGTCATTTCCAACCAGCAACATATCATCCACATATAAGACTAGATAAATAACATGGTCACCAAATGATTTAAAATACACATAGTGATCGGCTTTGCTTCTGGTGAAGCCAAGTCCCCGTATAAATGTATCAAAATTCTGATACCACATCCTTGGTGACTGTTTTAACCCATACAGAGACGTTTTTAACTTTCATATTAGTTATTTCTTACCCTTCACCGCAAAGCCTTCAGATTTCTTCATTTAGATATCTTCTTCCAGATCCCCGTGAAGAAATGTTGTCTTCACATCCATCTTCTCTACCTGAAAATCAAAAGTAGTAGCAACAGATAAAAGTAATCTAATAGAAGCTACCTTTGCAATAGGAGAAAAAAATATCACCAAAATCAATTCCTGACACTTGGGAATAACCTTTTGCTACCAACAAAGCTTTGTATTTCTCCACCTTTCCTTCTGCATTCATCTTTTTCGTGAACACCCATTTGTTGCGAATGGGTTTCCATCCATCAAGCAACTCTACCAGATCCCAAGCCTCATTTTTGTGCAAAGATTCAATTTCATCAACCATGGCCTCTTTCCAGAGTTTTCCATCCTATGAATCTATTACTTCCCTCACAGTTCTGGGATCATCATCAGTAATAGATAAAGAAAATTTTGAATAGAAAGAAGATGGACCATACCTTTTTGGTTGCCTTTTTTCTCAAACTGATCTTCTCACAACCGGGGTTTGTAGCTCTTCATCTTCTTATTCCTCTTCTATTGTAGAGTCTAATTCTTCCTCCTTTAGCTCAAACTCTATCTTCTTAGGTTCCTTTGGTAGGACTTCACCTTTAATAAAACATTTCACCTCTCTAAACACCACATCTCAATTTTACACAACCAACCTTGTTTCTGGGTTCCAAAGATTATAACCTTTTAAACCATCCTTATACCCAATAAAGATGCACTTTTCAAATTTACTATCCAACTTTGTTCTTTTCTCCTTGGGAACATGTACATATGCATCACATCCAAATACCCTCAGATGTGAAAGAGAAGGCTTCTTACCAGTCCATACCTCTTGTGGAGTCTTATCCTCCAACACTAATGAAGGTGATCTGTTGACCGGGTAACATGCAGTCTCCACTACCTCTGCCCAGAATTATTGTCCTAACCCAACACCATTGAGCATGCTTCTTGCCCTTTCCATCAATTTCTTTTCATTCTTTCTGCAACTCCATTTTTCTAAGGTGTTTATGGAGTAGACTTTTGTCATGCTATACCACACTTCTTACAGAACTCTTCAAATTCCTTCTTGAAAAACTCTCCACCGTTATCTGTCCTTAGCACCTTTATCTTCTTCTCTATCTGGTTTTCCACCAAAGCCTTAAATTCTTTAAACCTATCAAAGACTTCAAATTTCTTCCTGAGGAAATATATCCATGTATTCCTTGAGAATTCATCTATAAATGATACATACTACACAAAATTTCCCAGTGATGGAACCGACACAGGTCCAAACACATCATTGTGCATAAGATCTAATATATGTCTCACCCTCTTACCAGCAGAGAGGAAACTCACCTGATTCTGCTTCCCATATACACAATTTTCACAGAAATCAAAATCTAGAGAGCTATTAGACATACATTCTACCATACCATTACCATGAAGTATTTGAAGGCCTATATGTCCAATCCTTTGATGCCATAACATGGTCTTTTCTCTAGAGACCACTATATTTTCTTCTCCACTTTCAAGAACCACGTAACTATTGCACCCACCAATAATAGTGCTACCTTGAAGCTTTTACAAAGTTCCAATCAAAACTCCCCACATCAATACCAGTTCTCCCTGAACCATATTGCAAGTATCTTTCTAAAAAATTGTTTTTACACCTGCATCTTCCAGCTTGCTTATAGATATCAAATTTCTGGCCAATGCAGGAATATGCAGAACAACCGAAAGTGTTCTAATCCTTCCACTTTGCAACTTCAACTTGACTTTTCCATGACCAATGATTCTAGCCTTCATGTCATCCCCTAAAAAGACATCACCACCATCATATTTCTCATACTCGCAGAACCACTCTCTATGGGGAGTGAAGTGAAAGGATGCACCTGAGTCAATCAACCATGCCTCATGATCTACATGTGTACTTGAATAAAAACCCAAGTACACATCCCCACTTTCATCTGAGAAGTTTTTGCCTCTGCAGAAGGAGCATCATCATATCACTTTCCTTTCTCGAGAGCTTTAGTTTTACAGTCCCTTTTGAAGTGCCCTTCCTTTCTGCATTTCCAGCACACCTTTACAGGTTTTCTTGGAGATTTTGATCTCCCTC
Source organism: Pinus taeda (assembly GCA_000404065.3). Classification (NCBI taxonomy): domain Eukaryota; kingdom Viridiplantae; phylum Streptophyta; class Pinopsida; order Pinales; family Pinaceae; genus Pinus; species Pinus taeda. The sequence continues at coordinate 114,086 of APFE031415314.1, read as the reverse complement.
TAGATTTAGATCTCGCACTAGAGGACTTATTTTTGTTTTTGTTCTGGGACTGTCCTCGCACAGACAAGGCATCACCATTTTTTCCCTCCATATTTTTCCGTCTCATCTCCTTTGATAGCATGGAAGACACTATTTCATCAAACTGTAAGGAAATTGCTTTGCTTCCTATTGCAACGACCAGACTATCCCACGAATCTGGTAGAGAATGCAATAAATTGATGCACGTATCTTCATCTGAAATTTTAATATAAATAGATAATCATTGGCTTACCAAAGTATTAAAGCCGTTCCGATGCTCTGTCACTGAGTCTCCATCTTTCAACCTCAGGTTATACATGTTTTTTCGTAGGAACAGTTTATTCACTAGAGACTTAGATTGGTACAAAGTCCCTAACTTGCCCCACAAAGCCTTCATCGAAGCTTCCCTTGATACATTCAGCAATATTGAATCTGAGACACATAATCGCATTGTTCTCTTTGCCTTTTGATCTAATTTCACCCAGTCTTTAGCTCACATTGCACTTGGTTTAGTACCAGAATCTATTGCGATCCACTGATTTTTATCCACCAGTAGATCCTCCATCTCAAGTTTCCACAAATCAAAACTCTGGCTATTAAATTTCTCGATCTCTGTCTTTCCACTGCTCGCCATCTTCTTTCACCACAAGAATTGATCCCGTAGATCTCCCACTAAACAGGGTCTACCACAGGCCCGATAAAAGCCCCTCAACAGCAAAGGCGTCCCCTAGAAGACAAAAAAGCTCTAATACCAAATGTAGGTTTTAACCCCATACAAAATTACATGTACATGAATTCTAAAAACAAAAAAATAAACAATGGCAAGAGCATAAAACATAAAACAAATATACATAGAGATATTCCCCTGGATCCCAAAACCAGGACTACCAAATCGATTTTTCATTATGTTCCTTTCAATGTTACAATACATATATATACATGTTGAAGCATCCATAAACCCCAATCAATTAACCAAGGATTAGAACATAATCGTAGTTCCCTTGACTGGATCTAGAAAATACCATGGACAAAAAACCATCATGCCCAAAACCATGTGTGAAATCCATGCACAAAACCATAGGTAGGTTTGCCCACCTAATATAGGTTCCAAAAAAAAATTCCCAATGTTCTACCCCGGATCCCGTGCAGGGGAGCTACCGCCCCCCCCCTGCATACCCCCTGACAAGGGGGGCAACTGGCCCCCCCCTTATGACCCCCCAACACAATGTACAAGGGGGTTACCCCCCCCCAAATGCGTGGGGTAGTTTTGGAAAGAATATAACACAACCCAACAATATATCCCTGTTTATTTTATAAAAAAAATCAATAAATAAATAAGTGAATAATCAATGGGGAAGGTAGGAACAAGAGGCTTTTTATTTAGCCCTGACATAAAAATTGTATCATAATATGCAGCGGCACTTGTCCTAGTGACCAACAAAATCAAGTTGAGTATCTCACTTTATGTAAAGGTTTGGAAATAGCTATTGCAAATAAAGTTACCTACCTATTATTTTTGGAGTTTCAACTCTAGTCATTCAACAAATGACCAAGGCTAAGAAAGTGATATACTCAGTTATTCTCCCTTGCTTCAAAGGGTCCTCATCTCTACCTCTCAGTTTGAGTAATTGCATCTCTTTCACGTGTATAGGCATTTGAATTTGGAGGCAGCCGCTTTGGCTAAAACAAGTTCTACCTTGGCTCAAGGCAGATTGGAAATGGATCGAAGTCTTAGAAATTTCACAATTCCTTAGCTATGATTGGATTACCAAGATGCGGACAAGAAGATTGGAAGTGTGTTGAAAAATGTAACTAGTATCGGTCTTCATAATTGTATTTGAGTCATGATGTAATGTATTTTTCAAAAGAAAGAAAATAAATTTTATTATAAAATAAATTAACTTATTAAAGCTTGATTTCATGCTTGGGTCAATGGTTCTTACATCAAATCCTCCATTGTTGGACTTTAGGGTTTATGTCAAGTGCCCTTGTGCATGTCATAATGTAAAAGACCCTTCTTGGGCTTTGTCAATCAAGAAAGAAATGTATTTTTATGTAAACTGGGTCATTTAGGCTTCCTCCACCAAGTCAGCCTCAACCTAACAAGTCGACCTAATTGGAGAGGCAAAAACCACTATAAAAGGGAAACAACTTGACTCATTTGGAATATATCCACAAGAAGTTGATATGAAGTTGTTGGAGGCAGAAAAGGAGTGTGAAGTTCAAGGAAGATGAAGGAAACCCTAGTGAAGGATAAGGAAGTCTTTGTCAAGTGTAAGAAGTCAAATTTTCTCTCTCCTTGTCTCACACGTGTGAAGTTGTTGGGTTTCTATAAGGACCAAAATTGTAGCACTTAAGCTGGGCCGAAATTCTGAAGTAGTTGGGGGTCAAAATTTTGGATTGTTGTTGGGTTGAAGTTGCTGGAAAAGAAGAGACTACTGGATTTTTGATGAATCATCTTGAAAAGTTGACTTGGTGGAAGAGGAAGGGCTTTTGGGTCTAAGGTATTGGTCTATCTCAATTTGATTTACCACTGGAAGAGTGTGATTGGGTTTTCCCCTATAGAATGGTTTTAGCTCTGGTTGAGTGCCTACATCTAGTGTTGTTGATATTCATGTTTTGATTTGATGATTTCTTGATGATAAGAAGATAAAAGAAGAACAAAAATAAGATAATAAGAATACAAGAATAACACAATTAATTATCAACATAAGAAAATATTTTTGTCTTTCTGATTTTCTAACATGCTAACAAAGTTGAGGTGAAGAAGGATAGAAAAAAGAAGCTTGAATATCTATTGAAACAAATGTTGAGGAAGGAAAAAAAATAATTTTATTAAGAAAATGATCATATAAGAAGAGAATCACATTATCTATAGAAACTATGACAACCTAAATGAAGACAGAAAACAAGCTAGAAGGAGCCTCCAATTACAAGTGATCTGGAATTTATCCAGGACAAAGAATTAAAGGTATTACAGACTCATGTGCATGGACGTGCCTACGTTACATTATGCAATGGATCGATAAGATTGCAAAATACATAGACACTTAGGCAGTTAGAGAAAACATAACAGGAAAAACATGTAATACAACAAGTTTAATAAGGAGTTCACCCAATGCTCCTGGGCTACTTCTCTTGGTCCAGCTCTCAGTGGTGGCCTTTCTATTATGTTTTCAAAGTAGAGTTTCTTTACAACAGTGAGCTCAATTTGAGTCTCACTCAACAAATATGAATCAATAGGATTGGAGTACACAGACTCTCCTTACTGGTACTTGACCTCTACTAGTCACAGTAGTATGAGCCTAATCTGAAACTCATACATGACATACCTATTCCGAGGAGCTTGCTAAACCTCTCAAGCTTTCTCTGGAGTGCACAGACTCTTTGACTCTCTCTGCCTCTATCTGGATCGATGTTGCCTTCAGGTCAGCTCGACTTCTTCTTTATGTTCTCTGCTCTTAGCTTTCTGTGTCTAACTAACTCCTCACTATGTGTGTCTGTCCTCTGCTTCTGTCATTTCATGGCTTTAAAGCCAGCCTACTTTCAGTCAGTTTGTTTCTTCTTCCCGACGTTCTGGTTTTCCTGCCTCTATCCATTCGAACTCCCTTGTTCTGCATCATCATCATTGTATAACGCTTCACAAGGAGGTGGCCACCTATTCTGCAACGGGTGTGTCAGGTTCCTTGGACACATTTGAACGGTCGTTGTTTCTGTTTACTCCAAGATACCCGCGAAACACAAATCTTCTGCCAACTCATCATCCACGTCGGACTTCAAATCTGGTCATTTATCGGGATGCGCCTCTATCGTTGAACTGGGTCCCCTAGATCTTACGACTATCATTCATGTTGGGCGAGTAAGTAGCGTGACATTTACCTGTCCGATGTGAGCGGTTTTTCTCTCTCTTCCACCGGACATGTGTCGCTCAATGTGTGGCATCGGGCGGGACTCAGTCAAAACTGCTTACTGTCTCGAGGCCTTCCGATATTCTACCAATTTTGTGGAATCCACGGAACCAAAATAATTACTTTTCTGCATTTCATAGCCATTTTAGGTCTGAGCACTTCGGGGCTTTCCTTCACTGAGGGGGACACCCTACAATACGCAATTAGCGCTTTAGCGCTAATAGCGTATCAGAAACCACCCCTGTTAAAGCACTAATCGTGTATCAGAAACCACCCTTGTTTCTTGAATTAGCCTCTGGTTTTGCAAATTTGTGCCAACGCGCGTTACCATGGGCCAACGGTTTGCGCACTCGACCGAGGGTCCTCATTTCTTCGCGCTAATCACAATTGCAACTGTCACGAGGATTCCTTTTAATAGCTTAATCTTTCTAAGACTTGAATCTGTTTGGCATAATTTGAACGAGTTTATGAAAACTTAAAGAGTGTTTAGGAACCAATTCATATCACAACCTTCCCACTGAAAAAGCTTTTGGACCCCAAAAGTTTATTTTTAAGCATCAATCAAGGGTACTGATTCCTCGCTTTCCCATTTTCTATCCATTTTGCACTGCTTGGTTTTGAACCTTTGAGTCCAATCCTGATGTACTCAACATCCCCTCTGCGCATAATTCTCACCTTCCTATCCAGAACTGTATCTTCCTTCAATTCATTAAGATATTCAGGCAACATATCATTAATAGAAGTCAATTGACTCTGATCTTTGGGATCTTCAATTAATGAAGGTTCAAATAATCTCAAGTTGTCTGCATTAACAACTAAGTATATGTGCATGTAAGCTGGTAAATCAAGGCGAAAAGCATTCTCACCAATTTTCTCAAGTATCTTGAAAGGTACATAACTTATTGGCTTCAGCTTCTTACCTTCACCTTGCATTCTGTCTTTGCTGATATATAGCCAGACTTGATCACCAACTTGGAAACTATGCTCCATCTGATTCTTCTCATGCCTTGCCTTGTATTTGGCTTGGCTCTTTTCCAGCAGTTCCTGTACTGCCTGGTGAATCTCTTGGATTTGTTCGATGAACTTGGTTTCCTTGTCCACATCACTATGTCCATCAACCGCTGTGTCTTTACCAAAGACAAAATCCAACGGAGACCTTGGTGTGAAACCAAAATAGGTCTCGAAAGGAGAACTCTGTGTAGAAGAATGTTTAGCTTGGTTGTAAGCATGCTGCACATAACATAAGTGTTCATCCCAAAGCCTGGGATGCTTGCTGCAATAGCCTCTGAGCAACTGGATCACTGTCATGTTGACTACTTCTATTTGGCCATATGTTTGTGGATGAAAAGTTGTGCTCTTCTTCAGCTTGGTCTCCATCAATTCCCACAAACTTGACCAAAATTTCCCAACAAATCGAGTATCTCGATCAGATATAATGGAAGTGGGTAATCCAAAATTAACCCATACATGCTGAAAGAACAACTTTGCAGTTTGTTCAGTTGTAATCTGTTTGTTACAAGTTATTAAAATACACATTTTGTTGAACCTATTCACAACAACATATAAATAGTCATGATCTTTCCTAGATTTAGGCAGTCCTCCAACAAAGTCCATGGAAACACTTTCCCAACGACGAGAAGGAACTGGTAGTGGAGTTTACAAGCCTATTTTTCTATTGTTGGGCTTGCTTTTAGCACACATGGTACACCCTCTTACATATCTAGAAACTGTCTCATTCATTTTTGGCCAATAACAAAATCTTTGTAGTTGTGAAACTGTTTTACTTACACCAAAGTGACCTGATATTAGGGAAGTGTGTGCCTCTCAAATTATCTTTACTCTTTTATTTTGTGGAATGCATAGTTTCCCAAAATGATACAAGAGTTGGTCCTTAACATGATAATCCAATTCTTCTACTTGTTTGCCATGACTTAAGTTGCATATACATCTTTAAAATCTATATCTTGAGCATATTGTTCAATGTAGCTTTCATGCAATACTGAATTATGCTTAAGTATAGTGGATGCATTTATGATTGGTCTAGACAACATATCTACAACTTTATTGTGTATGCCCTTTTTATACTTGATGACTAGATGAAACTGTTGTAGAAAACCCATCTGTCTATAATGTCTTGATTGTTGCAACTTACTTTGGGAGTGTAAATATTGAAGTGGTTGATGATCAATATGTATAACTGTCTCTTTGCCCATTAAGTAAGGTTTCCACTTTTTCACACTCTGTACTAATGCATACGATTCTTTCTCATATGTAGGATAGTTAACTACTGCATAATTAAATGTCTCAGAGTGATAACATATGGTTTTACCGTGTTGCATCAACATTGCTCCCATGGCATAGTCACTGGCATCCATATTAATCTCAAATGGTCTTTGAAGATCGGACAGTGCTAGTACTGGTGTTGTACTAATCTTTTCTTTCAAGGTGTCGAAGGCTTTCTGCTGCTTGCCTCCCCACTAAAACACCTTGTTCAATCCTGTTAAAGCATGTAAGGGAGCTGCAATTAAGGAAAAGTTAGAAATAAACTTTCTCCACTACTGTGCTACTCCTAAGAAGCTTCTAACTTCTGTAGCAGATTTGGGTTTAGGCCAATTTACAATGACTACAACCTTAGAGGGATCTATCTTTAGTTCACCACCCCCTACAATATGACCCAAATAATTCAAAGATGTTTTTCCAAATTCACATTTTGAGAGCTTAACATAAAGATTTTATTTTTTCAAAACATCTAGAGTTTGCTTAACATGCTTTAAATGTTCTTCCCATGTTTCATTGAATATAAAAATGTCATCCAAATATACAATGACAAAATCATCAAGAAAAGGTCTAAGTACATCATTCATTACTCTCATGAAAGTAGCAGGAGCATTAGTTAAGCCAAAATGCATAACCAACCACTCATACAATCCCTGCTTTGTTTTGAAAGCAGTATTCCATGCATCTTGCTCTGCAACTCTGACCTAATGATAGCCACTATGCAAGTCCAACTTGGAAAAATAAACAGCTTCCTTTAATTGATCCAATAGATCATCTATGCGAGGAAGGGGATAACAATTTTTTATCGTTATCTTATTCAGTGCTCGGTAATCAATGCACATTCTATATGAGCCATCTTTCTTTCTTACCAAGACAATTGGAGACCCACATGGTGATGTGTTAGGTCTGATGAACCCCTTCTCGAGCAATTCCTATACCTGCTTCTTGATTTTTGCATTCTCTAAAGCAAACAACCTGTACATTCTGATGTTAGGCAATGGAGCATATTGCTACAAATTAATATCATGTACTATTTCCTTTTTGGGTTGCAGATCTTTAGGTTCTTGAAACAGCATATCATATTCTAAAACGACTTTTTCTAAATCTGCTTGTTGTTTAGCATCACAGCCCTCAAATACATTGATTTTATCAGGTTTCTTTTCCTTTACAACCATCAGTAAAAATTGTTTGCGTGAATTTACAAATATTTTCATCTTCCCTGAGTTTATGAGATTATAATTATTCTTGAGTTTATGAGCTCTTACAATATATTCAATTCCATCTTTAACGAGTTGATACTTGTTCTCAGCTCTATAGAAAATAGCTTTTCTATCATACAAGTAAGGACTTCCTAAAACAATTCCGAATATATCCAAAGGGACTATATCTAACTCAACCTCATCTACAAATGTTGACCCAAAAGAAAACCTAAGTTTACATTGTCTAGTCACTTGTAGTTGTGCTTTATCACATAACCAACCTAATGGATATGGCTTTTTGTGAGGTGTGGTGAGTAATCCAAACTTATTTACAATTGCTTCATAGATTAAATTTACTTGTGAGCCACTATAAAATAAAGTATCAATATTTTAATGCTTGGAAATAACTTGAGTATGAAAAATCTCATGTCTTTTCCTCTCATTTTCTTCATTATCAGTAGATTGTGTAGAATTACTAGTAGATGCTTCAGAATTCTTACCTTTTATACCTGTGGTTGTGATTGTTGTCTCATCTCCTGAGTCTGACCCCAAATCCTTTTGAATAGCTACAGCAGTCTTCTTCTTCTTGCCCTTGAATTTATTGGGTCTCAGCTCCAGATGCAGGATCCAACAGTGTTCATCATCATGCCCATCCTTCTTACAGTGAGTGCATGAAGACTTGGTCTTTTGTACAGTATTGGCCTTCCTCTCTTTCCATTTTTGTTTTCTCTTTTCCTTGCTTTTGATTGCAGTGGGTTTTGATGATCCCCCAACTTCTGGGTTCACATTCTTTCCTCTAGCTTCTAGATGTGTAGCTTGAACAGATACCTCATCTATGCTAGTGGGATTAAACATGAGAATAATGTGCCCTAAGTAGCTGTGTAGACCACCTATATACTTCAGCAAAGTTTCAGGTGAGTCTAAAGAAATTCCTAGAATCAAAGCTCTTTTCCTAAATTCTTGAGTGTAACTTTGTACACTTTTCCCTTTTAATTGGTGAAGAGTTTGCCAGCTCATCATGGTTTGCTGCATATAGGCTAGTGGATAGAATTTCTTTTTAATTACAGAAACAAATTCACTCCAGACAGAGAGAATTTTACCATGTTTCTTCATGTCAACTTGTGTCCTGCGTTCCCACCATACCAAGGCAGTGCCTCCAAGGCGTAGGCTGGCTAGCTGAATCTTACTCTTGTCTGAATCGATGCTCTACACTCTGCAATAAACATCAATTTGCCTAATCCAATTATCCAGTTTCTCTGCATTCAACTCTCCATCATATATCGGTAAATCAAATTTAACATCTAATTTAATCAAAGATGTTTTCTTTTTGTTTTCAGGGCTACTAGGAGGTGTGGGAAGTTTTTCTTCTTTCCCTTTGTGTTTAGAGTGGTCATGGAGGAGAGATTCTTCTGCTCCTTTATCTTGTTTGGAGTTTGATGAATCTTCAGCTCTACCTTTCTTAAATTCTCTATACATTTCCTCTACCATGGCTTTCATGGTCAGGAAACCATCCATGAATTGGGAGTATGATTCCAAGGGGTTTTCTTCTAACATTTTCCTCTTAGAGTGGACTCTTCCATTTTAAGGGTTAGCTTCAACCAACTCTCCTTCTCCTAATTTAAGCTTTGATCTAGTTAGCATTCAACAACAAAATCTAGCACAAGCTTTTCTAACCTTAATAACCTAGAGCTTTGATACCACTTGATCTGAAATTTATCCAGGAAAAAGAATTAAAGGTATTACGGACTCATGTGCATGGATGTGCCTATGTTACTTTATGCAATGGATCGATAAGATTGCAAAATACATAGACATTGAGGCAGTTAGAGAAAACATAGCAGGAAAAACATGTAATAAAACAAGTTTAATAAGGAGTTCACCTAATGCTCCTAGGCTATGTCTCCTAGTTCATCTCTCAATGGTGGCCTTTCTATTATGTTTTCAAAGCAGAGTTTCTTTACAACAATGAACTCAATTTGAGTCTCACTCAATAGATATGAATCAGTAGGATTGGAGTACACAGACTCTCCTTACTGGTACTTGACCTCTACTGGTCACAGTAGTATGAGCCCAATCTGAAACTCATACATGACAGGCCTATTCCGAGGAGCTCACGTGAAACTCTCAAGCTTTCTCTGGAGTGCACAAACTCTCTGACTCTCTTTGGCTCTTTCTGGATCGATGCTGCCTTCAGGTCAGCTGAGTTTCTTCTCTCTGTTATCTACTCTTAGCTTTCTCCATCTAACTAACTCCTCACTGTGTGTGTCTGTCCTCTGCTTCTGTTAGTTCATGGCTTTAAAGCCAATCTGCTTTCTATCTGTTCGTTTTTGCTTCCCGACATTCTGGTTTTCCTGCCTCTGTTCATTCGAACTCCCCTGTTTTGCGTCATCGTCACTGTATAACGCTTCACAGGGAGGTAGCCACCTATTCTGCAATGGGTGAGTGTGTTAGGTTCCTTGGACACATTTGAATGATTGTTGTTTCTATTTGCTCCAAGATTCCCACGAAACATTAATCTTCTACCAACTCATCGTCCACATCAGACTTCAAATCCCATGTAATCTTGCTTTATCACCTTGTCAAATCTAGTCATTTATCGAGACACACCTTCATCATTGATCTAGGCCCCCCAGATCTTATGGTTGTCATTCATACCAGATGGGTAAGTAGTGTGACATTTACCCATCCGATGTGAGCGGTTTTCTCTCTCTTCCGTCGAACGCGTGTCACTCAATGTGTGGCATCGGGCGAGACTCGGTCAAAACTGCTTACCGTCTCGAGGCCTTCCGATATCCTGTCGACTTTGTGGAATCCACGGAACCGAAATAATTACTTTTTTTCATTTCATAGCCATTTCAGGTCCAGGCACTTTGGGGCTTTCCTTCATTGAGGGGCATGCCCTGTGATACACGATTAGCACTATCAGAAACCACCCCTGTTTCTTGAATTAGCCTCCAGTTTTGCCAATTTGCGCCAACGCGCGTTACCATGGGCCAATGGTCTGTGCGCTAGACCGAGGGTCCTCATTGCTCCGCGCTGATCACAATTGCAACTGTCATGAGGATTCCTTCTGATAGCTTGATCTTTCTAAGACTTGAATCTGTTTGGCATAATTTGAACGAGTTTATGAAAACTTAAAGAGTGTTTAGCATCCAATTCGGATCAACAGGGCAAGGAAAAAGAGGATAGACCTTGTCCTCACTAAGCATAAAGTTTTGGATCTTGTTCAAGGAAAAAACAAGAAACCTATAGATGATGTAAGAAAGGAGAAGTTTAGAGAAACTGAAATCTTGGTCATGAACCTGATAGTAGATGGAGTAAAGGACAACCTAAGCCTATACATGTCCAACGTAGGCTCTGCTCAAGAAATGTACGAAGCTCTCTCCAACTTATTCACCATCAAGAACATTGGTCAAATAGCTAGCCTCAATAATGAACTAAGGACAATAAATATGACGAAAGATGATATTGTTTCATCATATTTTGTAAATATATATAGAATAAGAGATGAATTTCTACCAAAGAAAGAACTCATTATTTTTGCACTACTAGGTCTACCAAAATCTTGGAGATCTTTTGCATCAGGGATCAATAGTTGGAAAGATACTCCTACCTTTGAACAAATGTGGAATGCATGCAGTCAAGAAGAATCCCTCATCTCATTAGTAAATAGCAAGGAGGAGGATGAAGAAGACAACATTTCAAATGCCTACACTTCTCAACACAAGAAGAAGGGAACATTCAAGAATTTCAAAGGACCAAAGAAGAAGCCTTGATCTATCAAATATTGAGTGCTACAATTATCACAAAATGGGACATTACAAAATTCAATGTCCTTAGAATCCAAGGAACAAAAACAGATATAGATAACAAGAAAATGTTACTGATGAAACCCCACCTAAGAAGAAGATTGAAGAATTGGAAGTCAAAGACTTATTCTCTTAAGGCCTCTCTTACATATCCTTCTTACTCTTCTATTTTAAGTTTTACAATGTTTTCCTTTATGTTTTTATTTCTAGAGTTTGTAGGTATAATATGTTTTGATAGAACTTTTTGGATTGTTTAAAGTATATATATCCCTCAAAGGACTAGATTAAGAGGGAGACTTCACCATTTAAGTATCTTGTTCCTTGTTTCCTCTTTTATGTTTTGTTTCCTCCTCATATCAAGATTTGTTTGCATTGTATACTAATAACTTTTTCTCTATATTTTCCTTGGTGAGGAAATATTGCATAATACATAAAGGTTGTGGAGGAGACTTCAAAGGAAAGACTTGAATCATGAAAGAAGTCATGTTACAAAAGAATCCCTTCAAGAATTGAAGTCCTACAAGGTCGGTTAAAGAGCAACTCAATGTATGTCTTAGACTACATGTTTTGTTTAAAGTTCTTTATATACAAAATTATGATCATTCTTGTTTTGAAATTTTCTTTATGTTACTGACATATTTATGTATAGGGTTTTGAATCATAAATATTCTTGTTAGGGTGATTAACCATTAGATTGAATCTACCCCTGTTATATTATCTCTTTTAATTTGATCATTCTTGTAAAACACTAACCCTTAGGGTTCATTGTAAAACCCTAGCCTCTTGCTACAAAGGGTATGTCAATGTTGATCATGAAACCTTAGTATTCTTAGGGTTTGTTGATAAGGTCTATAAGATATGATAAAATGTTATTCTTTTGAAGTTTAGAGTTTTAGTAATGTCATGGTAAAAACCCTAGTCCTTAAGGGTTTGTTGTTAATGTCTAAATGAAACCATATATTTTTAGGGTTTGGTGAATTAGGGTTTATGAACAAAACCCTTGTAATAGTTATAATAAGATCCTATGAAAGAAATCCTAGGTGTATATTCTTTTGCATGATTGAAACCCTTGTCTGGTCAAAATTATTGTATATCTAACTTTGATGTATTGATTTTTGTGTCTTGAGTTTACCTAGTAGGTATGGATATTGATATGAGATACTAGTGCATGTTAATGAAACCTTAGATATGTATATGCAAGTATGAAATCTTGATAGTTGATGAAATCTAGGGTATATAACAAAAACCTAGTAGAGATTGATATTATAGGTCATTATGCTATTATTTTCGATTATTGATATGATTTAGCTTTGACGATAAGATCTAGGGTTTGCAACAAACTCTAGTAGAGGCTGACATGTAAATTCTAAAAGTATGTCGTTGAAACCTTAGATGTGTAGTGTTATGATTGGATTTATATTATGATTGAGATGTTTTAAGTCTTAATGATGGAGTCTAAGGTTTATTACATAACCCTAGCAAGTTGTTAAAGTCTAGACTATAAAAGGATATAACCTTTGTTGATTATGAACCTAACTAGGTTTAGGTATTTGATATCTAAAGCCTGAATTATTTTGATGCTTCCATTGTAATGATATGATTTTGATATAGTTAACTTCAATTGTGTTTTACTTGCTATTAAAGTTTTATAAGTACATGATATTCAAGATGTTGAAGATGTTCATAATTGAAGATGATAATAATGATGAGGATCAAGATGACCTTGATGTCATGAGAAAGAATGAAGCCTTGAAAGGTTGAAGTTTCTATGATGTTATAAAAGAAGGAATTTGTTGATCTCCCTAAGTTGAGAGGGATCTTGGATAGAATAAAGGGTACATCTCCCTAGTTAAGAGGGATGAAATATTATGACACTTATAATAAATACCTTGAAGAAAGAATGAATGAAAGTACTACAAATGGATTTGCAAACAAAACAATTGAGAAGTATTGAGGTTGTATTTGGTGCTACTAAAGAAGTCAAAGAAGAAATTTTCTGACAAGTTGTATCTAGATAAATTTATGTTGATATGAGTAACATTAGGATGATTGAGGACCTCGAAGGTTTGTGTTTATATATATATTATTACTGATTGAGTTTCTGATTGTGCAAGATATCTCTGTAAAATGATTGAACGTTTGAAGCATGCTTGGAGTGGTGGATATATCTCTGATTTACTTGATAAGGAGAGATGAAGCATCATGTTGCAAAAAGATGCTTGGGAAGACATTTGGTCGGCCTATGTATTTATGTTTAGATCCCAAAGTAGGGTGGGTGGCATTGGTCATGGAGCTCTGACCTTGGATACGCACCTAGATCCATGGGTTGGTGTTAGATCTTAAAAGTTTGATGGTACCTAAAGTGGTTAAAGCTTGAGTACACCTTAGTCCCACCATATTAGAGTAACCTAGTAAGGTATCTAATTTGTAGCATTATGTGTGTTGTGACTCTTCATAGAGTATATTGCTTTTAGATATTCCATGTACCTTTTTATATATGTAATTATGAATACCTCCCTAGTTAAGAGGGAGTGTTGAAAATTGTAACTAGTATTGGTCTTCATAGTTGTATTTAATTCATGATGTAATGTATTTGTAAAAATAAAGAAAAACAAATTTTATTATAAAATAAATTGACTTATTAAAGAATGGGTTTCATGCTTGGGTCAATGGTTCTTAGGTCAAATCCTCCATTGTAGGCTTCTATGGTTTATGTAAAGTGTCTGTGTCCATGTCATAATGTAAGAGACCCTTCTTATGCTTTGTCGTTCAATAAATAATTTGTTTTTATGTAAAATAAGTTATTTAGGAATCCACCAAGTCGACCTAATTAGAGAGGCATAAACCTCTATAAAAGGGTAGCAACTGGACTAATTTGGAATGTATCCATGACACATTCGATCTGCAGTTACCCGAGGCAGAAAAAGAGTGTGAAATTGAAGGAACAGGAAGAAAACCCTAGCGAAGGAGAAGGAATTCTTTGTCAAGCATAATAAGTAAAATTTTCTCTCTCCTTGTCTCACATGTGCGAAGTTGTTGGCTTTCTAGAACAATGGAAATTGCAGTACTGTAGCTAGGCCAAAATTTTGAAGTAGTTGGGGGTCAAAATTTTGGATTGTTGTTGGGTTGAAGTTGTTGGACAAGAAGAGATTGTTGTTTTTCCATGACCTTGGTGTCTAAGATAGAGTCTTAATTCAATGACGCTACCAAACCAAGAATCCCAACAAAGCTACTTTGCACATCAGAACTATATACAACAGCAAATCTACTAGTGCACAAGATATACACATCTTTTTACAACTATACAATATGTACAATCAACCCAACTCCATTATATTAATCTGACTAATATAATACAACAGTCTAGGGCTCTTGTGCTAGGGATAATGGCCCTCATACATCCACTGGTACAAGAATATAAATCGGGGCTTGGTGACAGCCCATTGACAACCAATCTACCCTCAACAACATACTCTGACCATCTGGCTATAGCATGCTCTATCATCTCCTCTCGATCGTAACTTGTACATGCTCGGTCCTTCGGCTCCCGATCTGCAATACTACCTCTATCAATGATCCAAGTCCATCTAGCCATTGAACCTCGGCTAACCAATCTGCTCTCACATTGATCGTTCATACATCAACGCATCAACACATCAAGACTCTTGTTGAGTTGTTCACAATTCTGTTTGTGAACAACTCACAACTACCCATTGTTTCTCCTTGGCTACTCTAAACTTCATCCCATTATAGTCTTCCTGCATTGCTCCACTGGATATTAACATAAGGCATGGGGGGCTTCCCAACAGCTATTGTAGATGTCCTTCTTCACATGCATTTCAAGAGTTGCAACAACTACTCTTGGTTGATCAGACCTTGAGCTTAATCAATTTGCCTCTCCTAGTAGCCCTTAGTCCATCAAGGTAATACACAGAGGGCTCCACTCTTGGACCCTCTCAGGGTGCCCTCCAATAGACCACGGGGTGTCCAATACAACTCAACCAACCGTCCAACTCCTAGGACCTCATCAAAACATCAATCCAACACCAATCAAGTAGGAACCTGCAAAATATTGTTGCTCCCTCCTTTCCTTTAGGATTTTTGTAGCATCTGCCCCTAGTTAAAGCATCCATTCACCTATGAAGCATTTCCTATCATCTACTAACACCTGTCCATACTAGGACAATGATCCAACCAACATCAACTCAACATGAAACCGTCACCAACGCACCTACCTTGTCAAATCAGGAGTTGGTATCTTCCATTGTAGGTTTGTACCTCCGATTAGGGCTGCAACAACATTACTACAACTCATCTCGCTCACGTACATGCTTATATCTCAGTTGTGGTTACTCTACAACTAAGTTTGCACACCTTACCTGTTATTTTGGGCTATAAATTAGCCCCAAACATGTCACTCTTCTTCCCTATTCATATCTATGGCCTACTTGAGCACTTCAATACCCTTTCGACTCCCTGTCACAAGCAAAACAAGGCTCGTGGCATAGTTGTAGGTGTCTCCAAACACAATGGCTTGGTCAAGAGAGATAAAACACAAACAAAATACCTCCAAATAGTTTCCCAAGTCACCTTTAGGTATGCGTTTGCCTCCCTGCTCTTCAACAGAGCTTCCAAGTCAACAAAGGATCTGCAAATAGTCTCCAATCAAGTTCGGCTTCCTCTTCTAGATTTGCAACTTCCCCAGGGATGATTTTTGTCCACAATAACACCTCAAATCATACCCCAAAACACTTCACAAGTCATCCTCTATCCTCGGCCCTAGTGCAAGGTAAACTAGGTTTCCAAACAATCACAAAGAGGCCCAATTAGCCCTCTTCTCCTTCACTAGAAACTACCTCCAACCTGCGGTCCAAATAGAGGTCTCCTTCTCCCTTGTGCCATGAGCTCTTCTTGTCCTCCAAGATCATACACAAGGCATCCAACAAGTCCTCTACTTATACCTCTATGTAGGGCTTCAATGAACAACCCTAAAAGTGTTTCTAACATGTCAAACAACCTACTATCAGAAGGCCAACTTGAACAAGCCCACATCCAAGATTCAAAAATTAATCTCTCTTCAAAGAAAACTCATAATCAAATGATTCTCGATGTCTTGGATTGATCTTGTCATCCACTATCATCCTCATCCATCACATTCACAATAACCTCATGAATTCACACCCATATGCTCAGGTGAAAATCCCACAAGCTTGGGTTTCACACCCACAAGCCCCACTTGGGTGCCAACTCCTCCACAACCCTCAAGCCTAGGGTTTGGATTACCTCCCAAGCTACAAATCTAAACACTCCTTAGTGAGGGAGGTACTTCCAACACTTGGAAACCTCCATCATCACCAGCGACATTATCCCATTTGGCATCCATCACTACAACATACTTTGTAAAATGAACCCTGCAATCTTAGTAGTGCCTCTACCTAATCACATCTGAACCTAAAGATCCAAAACCTCTATAAGGCTAATCCCTCTAAGCCTAGACTCCCTTTGAGCCTACATGGTCTCCACTGGCTCAATCCTACAAGCACTCATCCTCATGGATCAAATACAACTCGTGAAAATCCCTCCAATACCGGATATGTAACATCATGATCCAATGAAGAAGCTAGCCTATGAATCTATAGTCCATCACATGAATCCATCTCGATCAAACCAATCTCGTATGTTCTAAATCAATCCTTGAGATGTCCCAATGATCCATGGAAAATTAACGGAAGTCCATGATCATCAATATTCCTTACAAAAAACTATTATTCACTAGGCTCACCACTAATCCACCATAAATCCCATCCAATCTCCCTATGAAACATATCAAGACCACATCTCTGTGTCTTCATCTGAGCCCTATGCTCCATGATCTAAACACCCAGAACTCCTTTTTGAGTTGCTTTGTTGTGCACACTCTTTTTCACTGTCCCATCAAAGTAGCTCAGACACGCTTTGATACCATGTTGATTTTCCACGACCTTGGTGTATAGGATAGAGTCTTAAGTCACTGACACTACCAAACCAAGAATCACAATGAACCTTGTTTGCACAACAGAACTATATACAATAGTAAATCTACTAGTGCACAAGATATACACATCTTTTTACAAAATATAAAATATGTACAATCAACCCAACTTCGTTATATTAATCCCACTAATATAATACAATAGTATAGGCTCTCGTACCAGGTATAATGGTCCTCATACATCCTTCGATACAAGAATACAAACTGGGGCTTGGAGGAACTGTATCGACAACCAATCTACCCTCAATGAGATACTTTGACTATCTGGTTGTAGTGTGCCCTCTCATATCCTCTCGGTCGTACCATGTACCACCTGATTCCTTCAGCTCTTGATCTGTAGCACTACCTCTATCAATGATCCAAGTCCATTTGGCCTCTAAACCTTGGCTAACCAATCTACTCTCACATTGATTGTTTTTCCATCAAGGCATCGAGAATCATGTTGATTTAACAACTCACAACTTCCCACTGTTTCTCCTAAGCTGCTCATGGATTTCAACCCACTATAGTCTTCCTGCACTGCTTCATCGAAGACTAACATAAGGCATGGAGGGTTGCCAAACTTCTGTTGTAGATGTCCTTCTCCAAGTGCAAGTCAAGGGATGCAATAATTACTCCTAATTGATCAAACCTTGAGCTTAATCAACCTACCTCTCCTAGCACCCCTTAGTTCATCAAGGTACTACACATAGGGATCCACTCTTGGACCCTCTCACGCTACCCTCCAATAGACCACAAGGTGTCCAATGCAACTCAACCAATTGTCCAATTCCTAGGACCTCTTCAAAACATCAATCTAGCACCAATCAAGTAGGCATCTACAACATATTGGTGTTGCCCTTTTCCCTTAGGATCTATGTAGCATATGCCCCTAGTTAGGGCATCCATTCACCTATGAAGCCCTTCCTATTAATTGCTAACACCTGTCCATACTAGGACAATGATCCAAAAAACATCAGCTCAACATGAAACCATTGCCAACACTCATACCTTGTCATCTCATGGGATGATATCTTTTGTTGTAGGTTTGCACCTTTGGTTAGGGTTGCAACAACATTGCTACAACTTGTCTCCCTCATGTCTAGGCCTCTATCTCAGTGGTGGTTCCTCTCCAACCAAGTTTTCTAACCATTAACTACTATTTTGGGCTATAAATCAACCTCAAACATGCCTCTCTACTTCCCTGTCCAGACCTGCGACCTACCTGGGAACTTCAATACCCTTTTGCCCCCTTGTCACAAGCAAGACAAGGCTTGTGGCCTAGTTGTAAGTGTCTCCAAACACTGCAGCTTTGTCAAGAGAGATAAAACACACACAAAATACCTCCAAACTACTGCCCAAGCCACCTTTATGTATGCATCTGCCTCCCTGCTCTTCAACAGACTTTCCAAGTTAACAAAGGATCCACAAACAGTCTCCAATCAAGTTTGACTTCCTCTTCTAGATTTGCAGTTTCCCTAGGGATGATTTTTGTCTACAATAACACCTAAAATCATACCCCAAAACACTTCACAATTCATCCTCTATCCTCGGCCCTACTGCAAGGTAAAGTAGGATTCCAAACAATCACAAAGATGCTCAATTATCCCTCTTCTCCTTCACTGGAAACTGCCTCCAACCTGCGGTCCAAACAAAGGTCTCCTTCTCCCTTACGTGAGCTCTTCTTGTCCTCCAAGATCACACACAAGGCGTCCAACAAGTCCTCTACTTATACCTCTATGTGGGGCTTCAATGAACAACCCTAAAAGTGTTTCCAACCTGTCAAACAACCCACTAAGAGTAGGCCGACTTGAACAAGCCCACATCCAACATTCAAAAAATAATCTCTCTTCAACGAAAAATCAAAATTAGGTGATTCTCAATGCGTTGGATTCATATTGTCATTGACTATCATCCTCATCCATCACATGTCGCAATAGCCTCACGAATTCACACCCATATGCTCAGGTGAAAATCCCACAAGCTTGGGTTTCACACCCACAAGCCACACTTGTGTACCAACTCCTCCACAACCCTCAAGCCTAGGGCTTGGAGTACCTCCCAAGCTACAAATCTCAACACTCCTTATTAGTGAGGGAGGTACTTCCAACACTAGGAATTCTCCATCATAGTCGGCAACAATAGCCCATTTGGCATCCATCATTGCAACATACTCTATAGAATGAACCCTACAATCTCAATAGTGCCTCTGCCTAATCACATCTAAACCTAAAGATCCCAAACCTCTATAAGGCTACTCCCTCTAAGCCTAGAATCCCTTTGAGCCTACACGATCTCCACTGGCTCAATCCTGCAAGCACTCATCCTCATGGATCAAATACAGCTAGTGTAAATCCCTCCAACCTCGTATATGTAACATCATGATCTGATGAAGAAGCTAGCCTTCGAATCTGTGATCCATCACATGAAGCCATCTCGATCAAACCAATCTCGTATGTGCTAAAGCAATCCTTGGGTTCTCCCAACGATCCATGGAAAATCAATGGAATTCCATGATAATCAATCTTCCCTACAACAAATTATTGTTCACCAGGCTCACCACCAATCCACCATAACTCCCATCCAATCTCGTTGCAAAGCCAGTCAAGACCACATCTCCATGTCTTCATCTGAACCCTTTGCTCCATGATCTAGACACCCATAACTCCCTTTGAGTTGCTTTGTTGTGCACACACTTTTTCATTGTGCCATCAAAGTTGCTCAGACACGCTTTGATACCATGTTGATTTTCCATGACCTTGGTGTCTAGGACAGAGTCTTAAGTCACTGACACTGCCAAACCAAGAATCACAACAAAGCTACTTTTCACAACGGAACTATATACAACAGTAAATCTACTAATGCACAAGATATACACATCTTTTTACAAAATATAAAATATGTACAATCAACCCAACTTCTTTATATTAATCCCACTTATATAATACAACAATCTAGGGCTTTGGTACTAGGTGTCTAGGATAGACACCTAGTACTTTGTTCACCAGGCTCACCACCAATCCACCATAACTCCCATCCAATCTCGCTGCAAAAATAGTCAAGACCACATATCTATGTCTTCATTTGAACCCTTTGCTTCATGATCTAGACAACCAGAACTCCCTTTAAATTTCTTTGTTGTGCACACTCTTTTTTGTTGCGCCATCAAAGTAGCTCAGACACGATTTGATACCATGTTGATTTTCCACGACCTTGGTGTCTAGGGTAGAGTCTTAAGTCACTGACACTACCAAACCAAGAATCACAATGAAGCTACTTTGCACAATGGAACTATATACAACAGTAAATCTACTAGTGCACAAGCTATACACATCTTTTTAAGAAATATAAAATATGTACAATCAACCCAACTTCTTTATATTAATCCCACAGATATAATACAGTAGTCTAGGGATCTGGTACCAGGTGTTGTCACTCACTGCATTGTGAGTTTTTAGTTGTCCCAAGTGCCAAATAGCAGTGAATTTTGAAGCCATTTTTCAAACCTAAAAAGATCTCAAAGTTGAATCAGACCCTCTCCATTGCATAGTCTCGAAACGAGCTTTCCAATGGTATATGGAAGTTTGAAAATGGACTTCTGGATCAGAAGATATGGCATGTCAACGTTCATAGGTTATGTTGCGTTTAAAGTAAAGGAGAAAATCATATCAAAGGTATGGGAGCTCATCACAATTGCAAATCATCATTTTTTTATCGAAGTAGCAATAGGGAAAAGCAGTGAGATCAACAATTAGTGATCGCTGATATCGTAAATCGCAATTGGAGTTCCTGTGGTCTAGGCATATCGGTGATCGGCGGGTCCAGGGCATCACAAATCGGCGATTGGCGTGACAGCAGGGTTACAACTCCAAAACACTGCGATATCGCGATGTTGTGATATGATAGTGGAAAGCACCAGGAGGGCCGAAAATTATTTAGCAAAGGATTGCTGTGAAAAACAAAAGGTAGAAGGGCTCTTTCTCTCTCCTCCAGTAGGGCCACGTGGCAGCACAAGATTGGTCCTGAGAAAGACACATGACAGCTGACATCAGCATGATGTGGTGGTACAAAGGACACGTGGCATGCAGATCTATCATTTTCAGAGGTCCTATTGGGGTATATCCGGGTGACACGTCTCACCACTCAAGAAGCGACATGTGGCACTGATGACGTCAAAAATCCCGCAAATCGACGATCGGCGATCTCACAAGTCAATGTCCCAGTCTAGATGTGATATTGATTAAACAGCCCCCATCTCTGGACGACCCAAATTGACTCCGCCCAAATCAACGGCTCTCAGGCCTTTTCACCCCTCCCCCCCCCCCCCCCCCCCCGGCGCCATATTTCCCTTTATCGGCGAGGGGGGTCCGAAAAAGCAGTTTCCCCGCCGCTACGTGTCCCTCTCATATTAATTCGCAACCCCCCTCACTTACCACTTACCGCTCATGCCCCCCTCCGAAAACCACTCATCCTCACACTCCTCCATATTACACCATAATTGCATCACCAGGCATATCAGGGTGTCGATAGTGTTTTATAGGAATTCTGGAAAGCCGGATGAGTTGACAGCTGCATCCAGAGTCTATTATCACCATGATGGGTAACCGCTCCCACTTCATGAAAGAGAAGGAACAATATTGTTAAAGGTTGAAAGTGACAAGGAACTAGCAAAGAAGAGTGGCGTGGAGATATTTTCCAGACCATCATTTTAGTTTCACTAGTTAGTTCTATTTTATTTTCAAGAAAGTTATTAGTTGTAATAATTAAAGGATTCACGCTGAGATTACTAGTCATATAGAAAGTTGTCAACTCCATCCCGAAGATATTTTTGTAACTGATTTCCTTGCTCCCCCTTTCCTTATAAAAGGGAGGAAGAAACACTTAGAAAATGTTGTGAATTTTTTGGAAAAACTGATGTAATTTTTGAAGTTGTGTTAACTCCACATTTGCATCTTTCAGATTATAAATGAAATAGTGGCGATTCCAACCTTCGAGTATTACAGTATGTTATTTCTCTATTAGATCTAAGACTTTTGTGATCCATAATGTAGAAATATTCTTTTGGATTAATCACATCGTAAGGATTGGGTCGACGTTTTGAACCAACTAATGTGGTTCATCCTCGAGACAAGGTGAGAAACCAGTTGATTTAAGCGAATAAATAGTAGGGATGCATCATTGTTAAGGGTTAGCCGTTCAAAATTAGTCGTTGGTGAAATAAAATTATTTAGGAATACGTGATGAAGAAATGTTTATTAAATTAACTAATATTTAGTTAGAAACTAGTTGTTATGTAATAATTAATTATTTAATATCGAAATTGTAAATTATTTATCAATTTAATTAATAATATTATCTAAAGATAACTTATTTTATATATATAATTAGTTAGGGTTGACCTATTCAATTGAATTAGGTAGAAAACTAAGCCGTTATATGAATAATAAGTTAATATATTATTAAAAATAATTATTTATTTATTCAATGTAAATAATAATATATCTAAGATATTTATAATATATAATATTATTAGTTAGGGTTGACCTATTCAATGTGAATTAGGTAGAAACTAATCGTTATCATGATATCATAAATTAGTTAATAATAATATTAAAAATAATTGATTTTTTAATCTTAAAGGATAGCATATGCCTCAACCGATAGGAGGAGGACGGAGAGCTGGTACGGCTGGGCCTGGTTCAACATGGCCTGAATGGAGGTAGCTGAACGGGGTTGCAGGCTAGCATCAGTCTTGCAGCCACCCCCTGACACCATCACAGCACACGTGCCCGGGCTGAACCTCCTTTCTCCCTTCGTTGAAAGCCATTACACCCCGTTTTCTTTTTACCCTTTCGTTTTGTCTTTGTTGATCGCAGTTAGGGTTACCGAAGAACAGCTCAGAGACAGCTCAGTTGCCTTCCGTCGCTTTCCTCCAGCCTGCTCGCCCCTGGCGATTACTACGCCTCCTCACTTCCCGCCCCAGGACGGTCCTGTTCCAACAGCGCTGTCGGTGCCGGTCCCCGACGGTTACCTGGTTCCGAGGTTCTAACCTGTTTTTAGCACCTAGCATAATGGACCTTGACGAGGTGGACTATTCGGACTCTTCATTGGCGGATGGCTCCATCTGGCGATCCACGTTTACGGCTTCGGGAGGTTTGTACAGTGATAGCTTGACTGCCAGTTTCGAGGACCTCACTCAGTCGTCGGATCCTGTCTCTCAGCCTCTCTTCATCCGGAAGAACCCTCTACCTGGACGACTTTCGCTGCTCCCTCCCCGGCCTCTCTTGGTTTTCTCTCAGACTGCTTCCAAGCCTCTCCCCCCTGCGTCAGCCCTTCAGATCCGTCATGTGCTCACCCCCTCCCCCCTGATTCAAGTTGAAGCCCCCCTTGACGCTCCCCCTCAATCTGTTTCGTTCCCTCCCCCTGCAGCCTCTGTTTCCTCTGGAAGTTTCAATTCGATCCCCCCTCTCTCGGAGGCTTTCCCCGACCCCCTCCCAAACCCTAACCCTCCTCCCCACTCGATGCTCCAGTCGAAGCCAGGGTCCCTTCAAACCCTAATCGCATGTCCTCCTGACCTTCGAAGAAACAGCACTGCTTCAAATCCCGATCAGCGGACATCATTCTAAGGCTCGAAGAAGACATTCAATGGGGGGACGCTATGGATTTAGCGGACAGGGTGCTTGTGGGACGCATCAGAGGCAGGAATTACTCAGCGAAAAGACAGAAGTTGTGGGCAGCAGAGATCTGAGATCAACATCTGGCGGAAATCCCCTTTGTCCAAGCATTCGTGCAAGGATGGTTCACACTGAGGATTGCCAGGGCCGACCACATGAACTGGGTCTTATCGTCCTTTTGGCACTTTGAAAAAGCACCGGTCCTTCTCAAAATATGGTCACCCCTCTTCGACCCGGAGACTGAACAAATCGGGGTTGGACCAATCTAGATCAGGCTTCCGGGCTTTCCCCTCCAGTACTGGTCCGAGGACATCTTCAGGAGAATCAGTAATTCCTTGGGTACTTACATGGAGTCAGACAAGTCATACATCACAACGGGAGTGATGGCATACGCCAGGATTTTAGTGCATATGGACACAAGAGGTGGCCTGCAGGAGTTTATTACCATTCAATGGAAATCCTTCTCGAGAAAGCAGAAGTTGGATTATGAAGGAATCCCCTACCGCTGTAGGAGATGCCATCAAGTGGGTCATTTGTACAAAGACTGCCCCCTTCTCAAGAAAACTTCTCTGGAAATTGGAGAGAAGGAACCAGCACCGGATGCTAGGAACCCTGAGCCACTGGTCGCTGCAGCTCAAAAGGCAGAGCAAATCAAAACCTCGGACACTGTGGAAGCGCCGCTCGCACCCCTGTAGAAAAATAAGAGCAAGAACCTGATCAAGCCCCTCTCTCCACCTCTGACGCACTCAAAGGCAGCAAAAGGCGACATCTTCTCATCGGGTATGTCTCTCCCCCCTGCTACCACTGGTTCTCATCTTTTTTCTTCTTCATTATCGCTATCCTCTAATTTACCCCCTCCGA
>APFE031415314.1:12718-77534 GCA_000404065.3 Pinus taeda | reverse complement strand
AGATAAATTGAAATAATTAATTAATTAATTAATTAAATTTCTTAAAATCAAGTGTCGGCCTTTTATAAAAAAATTAGGGTTCTTGGTTTATTTATATCCAAGTTCTTGTCTTCTTCTCTCAACAATCGCTCATTCATTTCCATCTTTCAAATTTGTCCTGATGATGGACCCCCTTTGGGGTTTGAAACGTCGACTCAATGAACAACAGACTGTGGACAATCCGGATCATACAACTTCAAGAAGTATAATAACCTTCCCATTGAGATAAAGCCTCCTCAAGTTGTTGCTCGTGTAGTATCTATGGGAGCCCTTGAGTCTGAATTTGGCTTTACTCTAAGGGATAGGAAGTCTCATACTTTAGATCAACTCCAAGTGGATGCTCTTGAGGTGGAAGCAAATTTCACCTTGACAAGAAATTCAAGAGGAAAGAATAATCCCCATGAGAAGAAAAGGGGAAAGAAGAAGCATCCTCCTCTGGTCAAAGTAAAGAATCACCAGATCTAAAGTGGGAAAAAATGGAGAAGCTTATTAAGAGTTTATCGCACAAAGTGGTGAAGCTTGAGCTTGAGAACAAGAATCTCCCTAAACAAAACACTCAAGGTAACAACCGAGGGTACAACCCATGACACCGAAGGCCACCATTGAAGATACTGCAAAGGGAAAGAAAAGATCAACTCAATCAGATCCATCCTCCTCTGTATCTAGAAGATGATCTAGATGAACAAACACCAGATACACATGAGACATAGGGAAGCTTGTATTCCTCCTTCTCTGAAGAGGAACAGGAAAACATGGACCACCATGAGAAGTGTCTTGATAGAGCAGCAACAAATGAGGAGTTCATAGGGGATTATTGTAAACAAATTGCAGATTTCATGCAAGCACAAATACATCAAAAGTATGACCTCAGATCTTCAAAAAAGAGGTCAAGGGAAACTGAACAGCAAGAGGAAATTGCTCCCAAAAATATTTCCCTAATATTAAATAAAGGAAAAGGGAAGTTGAACACTAATCCACCCAAAGTAAAAGCACCCTTAAATAAGGAAGGTAATAACTCTGAGGAACATACAAAGAGAAGGCACTTGTTCTGATAAAAACTACTGGCAATAAAGAAAAAGAAGTAGAGTTGGGAAGCCTAGAAAAGGGCCAATCTACATTCAATATCCAGAAGGAACTCGAGAAGGTAAAGATCCTTATTCCCCTAACTCAACTTCTAAAACAACCCACATATAAAGTTCAAGTCTCTTAGTTCATGCTTCCATCCACTTTAGTACAGACCCATGATTGTTTAAACCTTCAAGAAGAGAGACCAATGGTTGTTTTTGGGCATCATGTTGAAGAACTTGACTCTTCCACTACACCCTTCGATGTGATCCTGGTAATACATGACTTCTTATTACATAGTTGTATGTTGGCCTCTGGAGCCTCCCATAACCTCATGACCTTGGTCATGATGAAACAACTCGGCTTGTAGATCATTAGACCCTACAAGAACCTATATAAGAGAGTCAAATGCTTAGGAATGATAAAATAATTGGTGCTAAACCTAGCCCAGATCCCTGTGAAGAGTATATTGATGGACATAGTGGTGGCAGATATTCCCCCTAGATTTGGCATGCTCCTATCTAGGTCATGGGGTCCCAAGGTGGGGGCTCTATAAAATTAGATCTAACTTATGCCATTATTCCCACTTTTGGAGGTGGAGAAGGAGGTTGTACAGAGAGTCCAGATTTGTAAAGGTTGTGACCCCAGTTGAAGGTTCTAGAAATTCTCCTATATATGTAAAATTTAGTGACCTCTCTTGCTTGGTCTTAGAAGAAGATGAGACCATCCTAGAAGAAACGCAGGTACATCTAATGATACAGTTAGATGACCAGCACACAGATAAAAACAAAGTATGGAAATTATACTTTGATGGAGCTAATTCAAAAAAAGGAAATGGAGCAGGAGTATTGTTGGTAAGTCTTGAGGGTAGCTTGATACTCGTCTCATTCAAGCTAGAGGTTGAGGCAACCAACAGTGTAGTGGAGTATGAAGTGTTGCTCCTTGGGCTACAAACAGCGAGGAATATGAATATTGAATGCTTAATTGTGCATGGAGACTCTGAACTGATTGTAAAGCACATTCGAAATCAGTGCCAAGCCAAACACCCGAGATTGAGGACTTATTGGAATGAAGTATGGGATTTAATTGATAATTTCTTCCTGGCCTTTAATATCCAATTTCTGCCGAGAGAATAAAATAGAATGGCTGATTCCTTTATCGTAGCAGCAAGAAACTTCAAATCTCCTCAAAATCCGCTTCTCGTGTACAAGGTGGAGGTCAAACACAGACCCTCTATACCTGATAATGTCAAGCACTGACAATTATTCGAGAATGATGAGCAGGTCAAGTGGTTTATGGAAGTAGTTGGGGAGTTCACTAGCTCGACTATTGATCAGGAAGAGGAACAAGAGGCAGGTCAAGGACCAACTTCGTGGGAGAACATGGTGGTCGGACAGAAAAATTCTACAGTTGGAATGGAATACTATTCCTCGTGGGCTAGTTCCACTAGAAAAACTATTTAACCAGAGTGACGTAGCCTCTAAAACAATGGCTTAAAAGATGGATGAGCAAGTAGAAGATTGCAATATCGGTCCAGAAAATGAACCCTAGATGGTCCAGCTATCAAAGGGAATCCCCTCATGATACAAATAGAGTTATTTAAATCTTTTCAAAACCTATAAGGATGTTTTTTTCTTGGCCCTATGAGGATTTAAAAGAATTTGATACTAACATCATACAGCATAAGATTGCTTTGAAGAGTAGAATAAAACCATGCAAGCAAAAGCTCAGGCAGGTTAATCCACTCTTACTCCCCTCTATTGAAAAAGAAGTGAGGAAAATTCTACAAGCTAAAATCATAGTTCCTTTAAGGTACTCAGATTGGGTGGTCAATCTAGTCCCAGTCTGAAAAAAGAATGGGGAAATAAGGTTATGCGTAGATTTTCGTAACCTTAACAGGGCATCTTTGAAAGAAAATTACCAACTACCCAAGATGGATTATATATTACAAAAGGTAGTGGGATCAGTTAGAATGTCCATGATGGATGGGTTCTCTGGTTAAAACCAAGTGGCAGTCCACCCTAATGATCAGAATAAGAGTGCTTTCACCACCCCTTGGGGAAATTTCATGTATGCTCACATGCCTTTCGATGTTGTGAATGCAAGGGCCACTTTTCATAGAGCTATGGATATAGATTTTGTAGGGGAGAAAGATAAGTTTGCAGTGGTATATTTGGACGATATCACAGTCTTCTCTAAGACCGACGAAGAACACATCCTCCACTTGAAGCTCACCTTTGAGAAATGTAGGAGGTATGGGTTGTCTTTAAATCTCAAGAAGTCTCAGTTTTCCTTGAGTGAGGGGAAGCTACTAGGACACATAGTAGCACAAGAAGGAGTGAAGATTGACCCTAAGCGAGTCGAAGTTATCAGCCAAATTCTGTTGCCCAGAAATAAGAAAGAGGTCCAAGTCTTCTTTGGGAGAATCAATTTCTTGAGAAGGTTCATACCCAACTATGCAAAAATAGTGAAGGGTATCACTGATATGCTAAAAAGGGAGAATGAAGTCAAATGGATCCCTAACTCTCGAGAGTCTTTTACTAGAATCAAAGAAGGTTTTGTTGGAGCACCGGTACTAGTCAGCGCTGACTACTCCATACATTTTTATATATTTTCTTTTTCTTCTCTGCATACTATTGTTGCAGTTCTACTACAGAAGAATAAAGATGGTTATGAGCAGCCCATCGCCTTCTTCATCCATGTCTTAAGGGATGTTGAGCTGAAATACAACATCTTGGAGAAACAAACATATGCACTAGTCAAAGCTCTAAAGGCATTTCGAGTGTATGTGCTACAATCAGAAATCACAACATTTGTGCCAACGACAACGGTCAAGGACATCCTTGTACAAGGAGACAGTGAAGGAAAAAGGGGTAGGTGGATATCAAAGATACAGGAATATGAGTTGGACATAAAGCCTACTAAGCTCATAATGGTCAGGGGTTAGCCAAGATTTTATCAGAATCTAACTGCCAAGCTTTGGGAATAAACCTGATAATGGATGAAGGCAGAACAAAAGTTTGGTAAAATAGGTTTAAAACATCAAAGCAAAAGATTTGTGCTAAATATGAGGGGTCACCCTGGTACAAGAATATCATCCATTATCTTTTGTTTCTGAGGTGCCCACTAGGGGTAGATAAATCTAAGTACAGGACTTTGAGACTACAAGCTCAAAAGTATATCATATCCAATGGTCAACTCTACTGGAAGGACCTGGCAGGAGCTTTGCTGTTATGCTTAGTGGAGGGCGAAACCCATAAAGTGATTGAAGAATTTCATGGGGGAGTTTGTGGAGGTCACTACACCTGGAAGACCACAACTCACAAAATCCTCAAGGTGGGATTCTACTGGCCTACACTGTTTGGAAATGTGCATCTACAAGTCAAGTCTTGTTAGAAGTGCCAAGTCTTTGCTGAGAGACAAAAAATCTCTCATTTTCCCTTGATCCCTTTGCATGTGGACGAACCTTTCAGGCAGTGGGGACTAAAGTTCATCGGAGAGATAAGCGTAGCTTCCAGTGGCAAGCATAAGTGGATATTAACGGCCATGGATCATTTCACCAAGTGGGTAGAAGCCATCCCAGCTAGAAATGCTATAGACTCTGTGGTTTCCCCATCAAAATCATCACTGACAATGCACAGGTCTTCAAATTGGAAAAATTCAACAGCTTCTGTCAGAAATTCAATATCATCATAGGGCACTCCACTACTTACTATCCCCAGGGAAACAGTTTTAAGCTGAGTCCTCAAATAAAACTGTGGTGAGAAGGTTGAAGAAGACCATCACCGAAAATCAGAGGAATTCGAACACCCAAGTTTTCACTCTGGGCCAACCAAGTAACTCCTAAACACTCCACTTGAAAATCGCCTTTCGATCTTGTGTATGGTAATGTTACATTCTTCCCAATCCAATTAGCAATGCTAGTGGCGAAGTCACTGCAAGAAGCTGAGGAGAAGCCAAGTGCTTTGACGAAGGATAAACCAACTAGTGGAGCTCCATGAAAACAGGGAACAGGTGGGGACTAAATTGGCAAATTACTAGCAGAAGATGAAATGCATGTTTGACAAAAAGGCCAAGGATCGACCTCTTCAACCGGGAGATTTAGTTCTCCGATGGGATGTTTGACGGGAAGAAAAGGGTAAGCACGGAAAATTTGATGCACTGTGGTTCAGCCCTTTCAAGATTTCAAAAGAAAAAGGAAATAATAATTACCTACTCGAGAATCTGGAAGGTGAATCGTTGGAACTACCAATAAATGGTTAGTTCCTCAAACTTTATTTTCAAAATTAAAAGGTATTGCCCTGCACTCATTGTAAATATCAGAGTGTGTTGTAATTATCATGTGAAATTTCCAGTTTTTTGTTTAAAAGTTCCACTTTCACAAAATTTTCACTTGTTTAAGAAGACTCCATGCCCAATGGAAAGAAGGCTACTAGTCTGCAAGGTCTCAGCACCTTGCCAACAAGGCATTGTCCCCAGTTGGAGCCAATTTTGTCACTCCCTACATTATGAGCTTTTGGTTGTCCCAAGTGCCAAATAGCAGTGAATTTTGAATCCATTTTTCAAACCTCAAAGCTCTCAAAGAAAAATCATACCCTCTCCATTGCATAATGCTCAGAACAAGCTTTCCAACGGAATATGGAATTCTGAAAATGGACTTCTGGATCAGAAGATATAGCATGTTAACATTCAGAGGTCCTGTTGCCTTTAAGTGAAGGAGAAAAGCATAGGAAATGTCTGGGAGCTCATCGCAATTGCAAATTGGAGTTTTTTACCTAAGTAGCAACAGGGAAAAGCAGTGAGATCAGCAATCAACGATCGCCGATATCACAAATCGCAATCGGAGTTCCCGCGATCCAAGCATATCGGCAGCTCTAGGGCATCGCAAATCGACAATCGGCGTGATGGCAGGGTTACAACTCCAAAAAACTGTGATATCTTGATGTTGCATATGATAGTGGAAAGCGTCGAGAGGGAAAAAAATAGTTAACAAAGGATCGTTGTGAAAACAAAAAACAGGTGGGTTCTTTCTCTCTCCTCCACTAGTGCCACATTGCAGCACATGATTGGTCCCAAGAAAGACACATGGCAACTGACGTTGGCATGACGTGGCAGTACGGAGGACATGTGGCACGCAGATCTGGCATTTTCAGGGGTCCTTTGGTGGTATATCTGGGTGACACGTGTCACCACTCAAGAAGCGACATGTGGCACCACTCAGGAAGTGACACGTGGCACAAATGACATCGATGAGTTGGCAGCCGCATTCAGAGTCTGTTATCGCCATGATGGGTAACCGCTCCCACTTCATGAAAGAGAAGGAACAATATTGTTAAAGGCTGAAAGTGACAAGCAACCAGCGAAGAAGAGTGGCATGGAGATATTTTCCAGACCATCATTTCAGCTTCCCTGGTTAATTCTGTTTTTTATGTTTTCGATTGTTGTTGTTGTTATTCTGTTTTATTTTCAAGAAAGGTATCTTATTGTTTTAATAATTAGAGGCTTCCTATGAGTTGTATATCTGAGAGGATACTAGAAATACATGGCTTATATCCTTGGATGAAGGAACCAATCCTTGGATCATATACATCTTATACTATGTGTATAAGATGTATATGATGTCTCTGGTTTCCTGAAGATCATATAACACATATAAAGATAGATGTTACTAGGCACTGGTCTTGTAAGCAATCCAAGACTGTCTCTAGAAGTGACAACACCAAGGATAATGGCCTGTGTACATCCATCGATACAAGAATATAAATTGGGGCTTGGTGGAAGTGTATTGACAACCAATCTACCCTCAACAAGATACTTTGACTGTCTGGTTGTAGTGCGCTCTCTCATCTCCTCTCGGTCGTACCATGTACCATCCGAGTCCTTCCGCTCCCGATCTACAGCACTACCTTTATCAACAATCCAAGTCCATTTGGCCTCTAAACCTCAACTAACCAATCTGCTCTCAAATTGATCACTTTTCCATCAAGGCATCGAGACTCGTGTTGAGTTGTTTACAACTCTATTTGTGAACAACTCACAACTTCCCACTGTTGCTCCTCAACTACTCAGGGACTTCAGCCCAATATATTCTTCCTGCACTGCTCCAATGAAGATTAACATAAGGCATGGAGAGTTTCTCAACTTCTGTAGTAGATGTCCTTCTCCACATGCAATTAAAGGGATGCAATAATTTATCCTGGTTGATCATACCTTGAGCTTAATCAACCTGCCTCTCCTTGCAACCCTTAGTCCCACTCTTGGACCCTCTC
The DNA here is from genome assembly GCA_000404065.3 of Pinus taeda. Taxonomy (NCBI): domain Eukaryota; kingdom Viridiplantae; phylum Streptophyta; class Pinopsida; order Pinales; family Pinaceae; genus Pinus; species Pinus taeda. The sequence goes on along the minus strand of APFE031415314.1, from coordinate 70,161 downwards.
ACGCTGCCCTTCAACAAACCACGAGGTGTCCAATGCAACTCAACCAACTATCCAACTCCTAGAACCTCATCAAAACATCAATCAGCGCCAATCAAGTAGGCATCTACAACATACTATTGTTGCCCCGTGTCCTTAGGATCTATGTAGCATATGCCCCTAGTTTTGGCATCCATTGACCTATGAAGCCCTTCTTGTTGGTTGTTAACACATGTCCATACTAGGACAATGATCCAACAAACATCAACTCAACATGAAACCATCGCCAACACACATACCTTGTCATCTCATGGGTTGATATCTTTTGTTGTAGGTATGTACCTCTGGTGAGGGTTGCACCAACACTGTTACAGCTCGTCTCCCTCATGTCCAGGCCTCTATCTCAGTTGTAGTTCCTCTCCAACCAATTCTGCACACATTACCTACTATTTTGGGTTATAAATCATCCCCAAACAGGCCTCTCTACTTCCCTGTTCAGACCTGCGGCCTACCTAGGCACTTCAATACCCTTTCAGCCCCCTGTCACAAGAAAGACAAGGCATGTGGACTAGTTGTAAGTGTCTCCAAACATTGCGCCCTGATCAAGGGAGATAAAACACCTCCAAACCACTGCCCAAGTCACCTTTATGTATGCAGTTGCCTCCCTGCTCTTCAATAGACCTACCAATTCAACAAAGGATCCACAAACATTCTCCATTCAAGCACAGCTTCCTCTTCTAGAGTTGTGGCTTCCTCAAGGATGACTTTTGTCCACAAAAACAACTCAAAGCATACCCCAAAACACTTCACAAGTCATCCTATATCCTCAACCCTGTTTTAAGGTAAACTAGGCTTCCAAATAGTCACAAAGAGGCTCAATTAGCCCTCTTCTCCTTCATTGGAAATTGCTTCCAACCTGCGGCCGAAACAAAGGTCTCCTTCTCCCTCGTGCGAGCGCTTCTTGTCCTCCAAGATCACACACAAGGCCTCCAACAAGTCCTCTACTTATAGCTTTGTGTGGCGCTTCAACAAACAACCCTAAAAGGGTTTCCAACCTGTCAAATAGCCTACTAACACTAGGCCAACTTCAACAAGCCCACATCCACCATTCAAAAATTAATCTCTTCAACAACAACTCATAATCAGACGATTCTCGATGCATTGGATTCGTCTCGTCATCCAATATCATCCTCATCCATCACATGTCGCAATAGCCTCATAGACTCACACCTATATGCTTTGGTGCAAAGCCCATGAGCTTGGGTTTCACGCCCACAAGCCCCACTTGTGTGCCAACTCCTCCACAACCCTCAAGCCTCAGGTTTGGAGTACCTCCCAAGATAAATCTCAACAGAGACATCTGGATTTTGTTGAATCATCTTAAAAGGATGACTCGATGGAGGATGAAGGTATTTTGGGTCTAGGTTCTTGGTCTATCTCAATTTGATTTACTAGTGAAGAGTTTAACTGGGTTTTCCCCTATAGAGGGGTTTTAGCCCTAGTTGAGTGCCTACATTTGGTGTCATTGATCTTCATTTTTGATTTGATGATTTCTTGGTGATAAGAAGATAAAAGAAGAAAAAAAATAAGATAATAAGAATAACACAAGTAATTATCAAGGCCAAGGAGTAACCATTCCCCAATAATTATGTCATTAGAGAGAATTTATTGAATTGGTATGTGGTCCTCTTCCTCTAGCACATCCCATTCCTTGGCTTGTCTCCAAAAGTGGAAGGACCTTGAGATCTCGCTGCTTTTCCTCTTTTGGTGATGGATCCTTAAGGCTCCTTCCTCGTCTCCAGTGTTGGGCATCTTGTCTATTTAATTTGTTCTTAGTGGGGTTTGTGGTGGATCTCCTTGGCCACAAAGTCCAATTTATTATGTTGTGGGATGGAATTAATTATGTTGTCCTGTGGGATGGAGTAGTTTGGCTCATGGAAAGGCACCAATCTTCCCATTTATTGAATCTCTTGGCCTCTTAGTTTATCAAAACACCTTTAATTCATGTCAATCTAGGAGCAAGGAGAATTATTAACAATGTTAATTTTTTGGGTGTTGGGTCTTTGTTCAAAGATGGCAGACTCTTCAGCTCCCCTGGAGATTGTTAACGCCAGCATGATGCTTGACAAGGTATTGGATGTTGTTCAAGCGGTCTTGGTCTCTATTCGAAAATTGGAGATGGTTTAGAGGCAAAGGTGTCCCTTTAAGCTCTTTATGGAGGCAAAGTTACTCAAACATCACACGAATGTGGAGCAACTGTTGAAAGGTTTGCATGCGTAAGTTCATTCTCTTTATGACCAAGTTTTTGCATTGGAGGTCTCTAGGACTAGAAATGCACAATGTCACTCTTAGGAGGAGCTAGTTCTCGTGCTTCTTTGGAAAGTAAGAGAACTTGTCGCTTGAGAGGGTCTGACGTTGTAGTCATGGTCACTATTAAGGTTCGAGTTTTTAAGTGGTGTCTAATGTACTTTCATATGCATGTTTTCCTATGTTGTTAAGTAAATTTTGCCTTATACTTGGGTCTTTTGTTGTGTTTATAATGGTCATGTATTTAATGTAAGAAGGATTTGCAGCGTTAGAGTTGGCAAGCGTTTTGAATGGACTAATGATCTCATAAATCTTGTACAAGGGTTCTAGCCCATCATCCAACTTTTATTAATATAAAAACCCTTACCCATTCCTTGAAAAAAAATCAATGTTTATCCCTAGCCATCTTCCATTTAACTAAATCTTGGCATATGTGTTGATTTTTTGTAGCAACAAGTGGTATTCTCATGTGCCAAGAGCTCTTCTGAGTCGGCCTAGAAGAATTGTAAAAAGTTAAAATAAAATCTTTATTTTTTTGGCATCATGTAGCCTCACAAAGGACAAGTCGGCCCCACCATGAAAGACTGTCCCTTGGTCAAAATCAACCCAATTTCACTGCAAGATCGAGGTTGACTATATGTCAAAATTTGACTATCTAACTAGCGTTGGCTTTTGTATTTGGCTAATTTGACTAGCATTGACTTGTTAAAAATTGACCAAATTTAACTGGTATTTGGACTTGGATATTGGCATATATTTCTAAACAATTTGGATTTGTAAACCTTGCCAAAGATTAATTTCTCCTAAAAGAAAAGTTGCTAGGTTTTCTCCAAAGGTTTGGTTCCTCAGGGTAAAATTATTGTCTCTATTTGTGCATGGTTGTCTTTATAATCTTATTGTTTCCGTTGCATTTATTGTTGATATTTTCTATGTATAATTACTCAATAATATTAGTGGCATGAGATAAATTGTTCAAAGATCATTAGGTAGTAATTATTAGATCAAACAATTGGTTTCTATTGTGCATCTTGTAGAAAATTCAACAATATGCACAACATAGTTGGATTTATTAAAAAAAATGTAGGCCAACTAGAACTAGGTAGGTTGTGTTATGAAAATACACAAGGTCAAGTATGAGTCACTAATTGGTTATTATGCTCAAGTGTTATGTACATTCTATTTTGTCGTAATAGTGCAAGCATGCATAGATCATAATGGTTAACTATTATAGATAATATGGTTTTAATAGTGCACACACTTAATAGTTGGACTTAATCTTTATTTCATTGTATTCACTTATCGGTTAATAGAGGAGAATGCAGTTCATCAAGTGACCAAGAGCACAAGGGGGAATAAATTCACAGATCAAGAATAAATTTTGTGGTCCTAGGCCAATTAATCATAGAATTGCCAAGATTGGCTTAGTGTATATCCTTTTTCTCAATTAAAGTTCCTAGTGTTCTTTTTCATATCAACCACTAGAATAGTATACTGTTATTTTTCTTATCAACCACTACATTAGTGATCAGTCTTGTGACATTACTAGTATGGTCAAAACATGTGTGACTTGTATTGCAGTTAGCATGTTCAACAATACCAGATTTTAGAGGTGTAATTATGGTTAGCCTGTGATGTATTCTTTGAAAATGATTTTTATGGATCAACCATTTTGGGCATTGGAGATTAACTCATAAACACCTTAATTAAGGGAAAGTAATTTTTCCATTAATGTTGTTGATAATGTTTGTAAAGATGATGTAAAATTTGAAATGGTCCTGAATACAACATAATTTCAAAAATAAATAAATAACGAAACGACTAACTTGAATTTAGAAATAAGTTAAAAGATGTTTGTTAGGAATCTATGGTTTAAGGATCGCCAAGATGTTATGTTTCGTCCCTTTGCACTTTTATCTCGTGCATTAGGTAATGAGTTTGGTTTCTTGGATTTTTGTATGTAGGAAGATTTTGCCAGCAAAATCAATATGAAGATGTATTCAATATGAAGATGTATTGAAAGAAATGTTCCTTGGCTCATCACTTCTAATTACCCGAATTCGAAGCTTTCATCCAAGGCTTTAAAAAAATGGTTTTTAAAGCAGATCAAACTTTTCATAGTGGAAATAGTTGAATCCCATTTTGGAAATTGATAGAGAGCCACAAAACTTAGAAGTTTTCAAGTTCATACATGTCAACAAGGACCAAGTGGTGTTTTCCTTGGGAGTGTTTACGTTGGGAGAAGAAAAAAAAAACATTTTGAATGTTATTATCTTAAAAATAAGATTTCCAATTCTCTTATGAATAAGTTTAACAATAACGTCAGAATGATATCTATCATCAAGACACGAAAGCACGCTATTTCCTTTTGCTAAACGTATCAGCACATTGATCAATTATTGAAATTTTATAACCACGATTGGAAAACAATTTAGATAGTCTCTGCTCATGAGAATTCAAATCCATTTGCATAGATATATTCGTATTCTCATTACAAAACAACATAAGAAACGATTGTGTTGGATATTTGGACAGATCAAAGACCAAATTCTGTTTTTTTATTGTCGGTACCTTAAGATAGTGAAGGACACAAGACTTAAAATCAAAAAATACCAAGAAGATAGTGAATGACACATGACTAAAATTTTAAAAATACCAGAGTGTTACATTCGCAGACCTGTCATGCCCCCCCCACCCCCCTCCCCTCCAAAAAAGAAAGAAGATGGTGAAGTACACAAGAATAAAAATAAAAATAAAATGCCAAACAGTTTACATTCCCAGACCTGTTATGCACCCAAAAATGCGTTGGATGAATAATTTCTTGAGTTTCCCTTTCATCCTGCTAAAAGCAGGCTAAAATTCCCCTTGAGCATAGAACCGCCTCCAAATATCATATATATATACCCCTCAATACTTCAAACATAACTTGGCTCTAAAACATACCCAGGAAAACGAATTCAGTGAGGGCCATCTTATTTTAAATTACCCATATATCCAGTTGCCAAATATTAACAGCTTTTGTTGTAAAAAGATATTGTTCCCAACCCTTCCTCAGAAAGTGATTGCACCCCCTCTTAAATTTACAAGGAACAGACAGGCTGCACTAAAAGAGCTCCCCAGGCTTTGGCAACTGCCAGTGTGAAAGCAATAGAATGAAGCATATGATTCAAACATTTGAAAACCTTATAAGACAAAAACAGAAAATGATCTCTAACAAGGACAATGTGCCCTCAAATTATTGATGTTTAGTGAAGTAACTTTGTACAGGCTTTTTGATTTGAGGAAATCACATACAACTAGTAATTTTCTGTCATATTTTAAGTTGATCGGCCACTTTGAAGAAGAGGATCAGAAAGCTCCATCTCAGCTGAATTGCTATTTTCATCTCTGTCAGATCCCATGTAAGTTCCAAGCATACCGACGGGAAGCCACTGCAAAGGCCAACATGCATATCGTATTTTTCTAAGATTCCGCGGTTCATCACCGCCATCTAGCTCTTCCAACTGTCTCGTCAATTCCTCTATCCTTGCCCTTAGACGAGAACATCTTTCATCTGCGAGATGCAATGATTTTTCTGCAGTATCACGGGCAGCCATAGCAGCAGCTGCCATTTCTTCTTTAGACTTCAATTTGTTATTTGCTTCATCCAAAGATAGTCTCACCTCTTCCAGCTCTCGCCTCAGTTTTGTTATCTGTAAACATAACCAATTTATAAGTAAAATTTCAAAAAAAAAAAAAAAATATACCAACACCTCCTTAGGTGGCAGACATTGGAGGACTTCTCCCTCAAAACTTCAAGTATGATGCAAGGAGCAAAGAATTAAGGATACTAAGTACAAACATTGATGATGAAAGAAGTATAGAAAATTAAAAGAGAGTAACCCCTCATCAACCGGTTCATTACACTAGTCACAATGTTTAGTTAGCAGATTTGTGGCAGCAAATGAGATTGGGAGGTTGAATTGATTTTAATTTTTTTAATTAGCATACAGTGCATCAAATGCAGCTCTATTTTTATTAGTTAATCATATGGTAGTGCCACTCTTGGACTGCAGATTAGCTCTTGGTATGATAAAATTATCATAACCGTCATTCGAATTTTATCCAATTTTAAATCCACCCATAAATAAGGCTAAGCAGCATAAGATACATCTTAACTTCGGTCTATCATGTGCTGAGAGGGATCAAATCCCTCAAGTTGCAAACCTTCCCACAATTTTTTACAATTTATAAAAAAGATTAATCCCAATGGACTTGATCTCTCCACCACACATATATATGCCACATGTCAACTACACGTTGAGCACAGAAGGGATTACATATCTGCCTCATACTGACCAGCACACCATTGAAATGTTTTCTCTTGTGAATGATATTGATAAATATTTATTTGTTATTAATATTTTTTTAAATGTTACATGTCAACTTCATGTTGAGCACAGAAGGAATTACACATCTCCCTCATACTGGGCTGTACAAAGCGCCTCCTTGTGCAATAATGGATTAATAAAAAATGTATAATGTTCTCCAACAGCCCCATTTTTTGCAATGACATCTCTGTGTTTTAGTGTGTCTAAGAAAAGTGGATGGCATTTCAGCATTTGAACTCTGAAATATATCATGTGACAGAAAGTAGTACAATCAGATGGGAGAGGGAATGTGATTTTCCTTTTTAATCCTTCAAAGAAGAAATGGTCAGATCAAATGAAAATGAAACATAAAATGTCATTAATGCCATCTACATTTACATAAATTTAAATTTTCAATTGTATTTAACATAGTTAATATACAACTTGTCCAAGAATCACTCTGCTCAATACCGTCTTACCACATCTTAAATGTTTTATCCAACCATACATGGACGAATGAAAGATGGGACCAGATAACTGCTTGTCACAATTCTTGTGTATTTGCTCCACTTCCGCATAAAACGCTATATAAGATATCAATGAATATTTTCTGTGCCAAATATGGGGCCCTCAAAATTTGAGGCCTTGCATGTACCCCTGTTCCCTTTCCAAATATAACTAGGAAAAATAACAAAAGCTAAATTGATGCCTTCAAGATGGAGTAAGCAAATTTCCTGAAAGGCATATTATTGAAACGTGATGGTAAAGAGCAGGAGACATTGTAATCAATGTCAGCTAAAAAGAAACATCAGGTAGAACCTATAGGCTCTTAACGTTATGGTTCACTTAGGCACTTTCCCTTGGTCAGAAAACTTGGTCCAACTGAATTCACACTACTTTCCCACATAAACATACATGGAATATATGTTTGAACTCTGAATCCAGGAACGAGAAATGTTGCGGCTTATTAGAGTTTTTATTTTGTTAGAAGACAGCACAGGACAGCAAGAATTATGACCAAAGAATAAAGACAGAGCAAGTGTCAACATAAGCCTAATTACTCTACCAAGAGGGAAAGAGTGAAAGTTCAAACATTCAAAAAATTGTGGCCCAGACATTGAAACGAAGAAAGCAGTCAGAAATCAACAAAATATTTTATACCTTAGAAAAACAGACAATCATATGCAGCGACTGTTTATGTAAATATCCTAGACCCAATCTCAATTAGGATACTTATGATGTAGCCTACAGTTACTTTACTTGAATCGTGGTATGATCAGAATTGGCAGAAGAATCCAGTGTCAGTGTGGCAACTTCATGAAATTAGGAATCAAGGAACCAGAACCCTAACCCTAATTTTTTTTATAAATATATGTTAGATTGCTCTAACAACATCTCCTATTGACAGCATTCCAAGCAAGTTTGAATATAATACATAAAAAATAATAAATAGATTACATACTAAATTTAATATTGAATTCTATAAATATATATAGTTGTATATTAAGATGTGAATTGGTTCTAGCCCAAGCAATTCTGAGAAGAAATGTTATCCTCCCCACCCAAGTTCAATTCCCACAAGCAACATGTTGAGCTGTTAATGATTCTATTGTTGTAATGGCCATGAGCCCTTTGTTGACAAAGCCCTCTAGCTTTTATAAAATCTATTTTACCCGAGATACCATCCGCAGTATGGAGGAAAGTGCCCAGTGGGTTTCCCCGAGATGTGTATTTCACAAAATGTATGTGTGTATGTATTTTGCAAAGCCTTTATTTTCCACTGGATGGTTGTAAAATTTTGTACTCTAGTGTAAATAGGCAGTTAATGAAGGTTGGATAAAGCATAAAGAACAATACAATTGTAACAAAAAAGTAAAGGAGACAAGGGAGGAAAAACAAAGAATTAAATAAAACTAAAAATACAAAATAGGAGAGAAAGGGAGAGGAAAGGGAAATGAAAGGTCAATATTGGATAAAACATAAGGGCAATGCAATTGTAACAAAAAAGTAAATGAGACAAGGGAGGAAAAACAAAGAATTAGATAAAACTAAAATTACAAAATAGAAGAGAGAAAAAGAGGAAAGGGAAATGAAAGGTCAATCTCTTGGCTTTCCCATTGCCCCAACTCTACTATACCTTTTTGTAATCAGTCTCACAAAGGGCATTTTTCTTTTGTTGGCCAAAAGAGGAGGCACAACAGCCATGAGCTGCATCGTACATAAAAATTGTCAAAATTGACACTGAACCATTCAAATGCAAGTTTTTCTTGAGTTTCCAGGATAAAATCTGTGTTCGTTCTGATTGTTTAATGTGTCTATTGTTGTGGATTTCATTACCGACTAAGTAACCATTCGAATACTGGCTTTCTTAGTTGGGCTTCCAGGATAAAATCTGTGTTCATTGTGATTATCTCTTGTATCTAGTATTGTGTATTTCATTCAAGTGAGTGCATAAATCATACTTAAAATCCACTCATTGTTCCTGGTGTGAAATATGATAGATTATGCATAGTAAAAAAGAATTCATTTTCTCTATGGTTCAATCAATCCCTACTCGTCTCAAAGCAATGATTTTGCATGTTGGTTGAGTAGAATCATAATTTGGACTTCTCCACTACATTGAAACGGTGAAACCCAATAGTCAAGAAATCCAGACCATCCATTTCTCCTTTGAGCAGTAAGATCAATGGTTGTTACGAGTCTTCTATTTCAAATACTTACCTAATTTATAATTTAGGTTCCCTTGTAATCAGCCATTCAACATTCACTTCACTATTCTAATGCCATTGGGCAATATTAGCTAACCATACACATCACAATTGGACATGTGTAGCATTGGTAAAGTTGTTGGCATTCACCATTGGGTTTCCTTTAGTCTGGGTGTTTTTTGTTCCCTCATGCAGTCAAAGGAACCACGACCTTCACTTAATCTTTCATCATACAACCATACACGAGCTATAACAAGATATGCATACATTTTCAAATGGTAGATTGTAGCAATTGACAAGAATTGGCATTAAAAAGTTCTTGTGGTGGCATTGAAATGTTGCTTGTCTTGGTTAAGAAGATCATTTCACCAATCAATTTCTGGCCTCTATTTGAATATATCTACGCTATGACAATTGACTTGATGCTCTACTTTTGAATAAATATCTAATTCATTGTTTTAGAACAATGGAAGAAAACAATGTCCATATATGGGTTGCTCCATTGAGACTATTGACTAAATCCCCAACTCGTTCTCCATTTGAGCATTGTTTAAAGGCCACAGCTATACATTAGAATCATTCCCACAACCCCAGGTTAGAACATTGTAATGGTTCGGAGCTGTGGACATCGAGCAAGATGTTCTATCAAATATCTATCTCTCTCTCTCTCTCTATATATATATATATGTTGGGTTGTTGGGTTGTTGTGGGAGAGGTGTTGTAAATGACCTATGATATATATAATACTAGTAATCAACTACATAAGACAAGCTGCTCAACTCCTCATCAATGATATTTAATTTGTTGCTCAGAATCTGAGTATACACATTGATTGCTAGAGTATCGATGGCAATTGGATGCCTCAATTCAAAGCACAAGTATACTCACATGCATGCATTGTTTTGCAATTAAGAAACAAATCATTGCCTTAACTAAGAAGTTAGAACATAGCTGCTCACTCTTTTGCTTCATGACAGAATAAGTTTCGGAATGTGTAACACTCTTGGGCTATAGCCATCTCTTTGCCAATCTAAAGCCTCACACTTCATCACTCAGCTTAAACATATACCTCAGATTTGTAAACATTAGATGTGTCTTCTAGTCGAAAAGTAGCCTAATTGCTGTGTTGATTAGAAGTTATTCTTATGTTGGGGATTAGAAATAGGTGTCCATACATGAGAGTGCTGGTTCACACCAAAGAAACATAACCAATTTATGTGTGCCTGCCTGGGGATAAACAGAGATACCAACTCGAAGTCCTGTTTATTACTGCCATTGTTTGCTGAATCGTTGGTTGTTGTGTGCAGACTACACTAAAGGATAGATATCTCTCAACAAGACTGAGAACAGATGTCAGATTTTAATTTCCATAAAGAATCCATGCTGGTGAAGCCAGTGGGCTATATGTCACTCATTTATGGATCATAAGGTATCAGAGTAGTTGAATCCTTGACCATGATGTAACTGCCAAAACTTTGAAGAGAACACAAGCTTAGCATAGGTAAAGTGGAGAGAGAAAGGTCGGAAGACTTGCGTGCCATCAATGTTTAGCTTTAGCATTTGAGAAGAGAAAAACACTTAAAGGAGCTCCAAATATATGACTAGAGGATGGCAAAGATGGAAAAGAACCTAAGAAGTAAGACCTCGACAAGATTGTTATCATTGCTAAAGAACCAATTTGATGAATGCAAAGACTCCCACAAAACTTTCATGGCAGATTGGGACAAGAGCAAAGTGCAACTTCAGCATTTGGGAGAGGATGTCATTCAGATGGATAGCTAGCAAGGGAGAAGCTCACTCTAATGATGGTTCAACTGCAGCTAGAGTTGGCAGAGAAGGAAGAAGCGTTGGCAAAACTACAAGCAGTTGTCAGAGCCACCTTCCACTACCACTATTTAGGTAAACACCATGATTAAGACAGCTCTGGTAAGCTCACCTTCCTTAGACATTTCTCGAGAGCATTATGGTGAATTTGAAAAGCATACCAAACGTACTGGTTCAAAATTGTTAAGGTAGATGGCCTACAAATACAATGGACAATTGCTAGGCAAGAGAAAGCAAGGCATCCCAAGTCCCATTATAGCTAAACCAAAGGCCACGCATGAAGACCTAGGTTCCAAGGGGGGAGTGGAAAAAGTCAGAAACAATGAGATCACATTTGTGAAGGCAAAGGACATGGTAGAATATGCATGCTCAACAGAAGAAAGTGCAGCAATGAATGTCTGTGACAACGCACCACCACTCCATCCTTCTTGCGATGGATTGCAGAAGGGTAGTGACAGGGAAAGTGCAAACTTCAAAGACTCAAATTGCAACAACACTTAGAGGAAGTGGTGAATAGATCAGCTAGAACAAGAAGAAGACCAAGAGGTATGCATCAGGCAGGACATCCCTCATTTTTTATTGTTGCAAGAGGAAAGCCCATAGTGTTCCAGTTGTTGGAACTTGGTACTTAGTGGCATGTTCTTTCTATAGGAAGAAAGGCCATGTTGTGGCATCTTGCTAGGAGAAGCAAGCCACATCCCATGAGTTATATTGTTTTCATAAAAGGAATGGAAGGCAAAGTGTTCAAGACTCCACCTAGAAAAGTGCACATCTAAGAGAAGAGTGTGAAGAGTAAAGGGAATGAAAAGTTGCTTGCGTCTCCAACCCAAGGAGCAGAAGTTATCTAGATAGGTCAGCATCACCATTGAAGAGGACAGAGGATGATGTGAGGACAGAGGATGATGTCAATAACAAAGGTAGGCCCACTTTAATGGTCACATGCAATCTTCCAAAAGAAGATTCCTTTCTTGAAGATGTATTAGAGATTGGTGTAGGGAGGTCAATGACATTCCCTATTTTTGTCCCATCCAAATCTTGAGATAGTCTCTAGCCATCAAGATTGTAGGCTATTGATAATTGTCACCTATAGCCATACGTTTGTAGGATCCATCAAATGCTTTGGACAGAAGGAGGTGTTATGAATACATACCTAAGATGTGATTCATGCAACATTGTTTCAAGGACAAAGTGTGATAAGCACATGCAACTGCAGAATCTGAATTATTACTATGCCAGGAAGCAACTGATCCAAGCAGAAGAAGGTAGCACACACATCATCTTATGGAATTGCTACATGATGGCATATAGGTTGTTCAGATCACAGTGAACAAGAAAACCATAATTTGACTTAGCTTCATTAAGTATCAAGATAGACTGTATCCAAGTCTAAGAATGCAAGAGACTTGTGCCCTGAAAATGTGAATGAATTATAATTGCAGAGTTCAGATCTAAAGATTACTCATAGTTGAGAGTCAATGGGCACACTTATCTAATGTAAGGACAAGCAATCCAAAACCAGAACCAGTAGCTACAGCAATGGGTTAGAGTTGTAGCTAGAAGCTAGAGTTGAAAGCCGTGTTCCAAAAAAGCAAACAGAAGGCACATTGATCCAGATTGGTTTCCTCTGAGCTTTTGGAGACGAAAAAACCCTTGCAATGGTGAACTGTGATTTGAAATGGATCCAACAACGAGGGCAGTTGTCAGGCTTGGTACAATTGTAATTTGGAAATTAATAAAGTTTGGATAAAACATAAAGGGCAATGCCAGTGTAGCTAGAAGCTAGAGTTGAAAGTCGTGTTCCAAAGAAGCAAACAGAAGGCACACTGATCCAGATTGGTTTCGTCTGAGCTTTTAGAGACCAAAAAACCCTTGCAATGGTGAACTGTGATTTGAAATGGATCCAACAACAAGGGCAGTTGTCAGACTTAGTACAAGTGTAATTTGGAAATTAATAAAGTTTGGATAAAACATAAAGGGCAATGCCAGTGTAAATAGAGTAAATGGGGCAAGAGAGGAAAAACTTACGTTGCACAAGCACTCTTCCCCTAAAGAAAAACCCGTGTATCCTGCATTCCCATGTTCAGGGACTTGTGGAACCTTAGGAAACATCCCCAATTTGCTGAAGACTTCATTGGGGACTCTGGAACTTGCTCGTGATTCCAAGACATTCCAAGAAGATTTCAGAGACGTTCCAAACAAATTTCAAGGGCATTCCGGACAAATTTAGGGATGCTCTGGGCAGATCTCAGGGATTTCCTGGGTAGATGTCAGGGATAGCCCAGGCATATAGATTTAGTTTTGGAAATCATGGACATTGATAATTGGACAATATGTGTTGAAGATTGGCAGCTTTGATTGGAATTTTCACTAGCAAAATGACGGAGAAAAATAAAGGATGAAAATTTATATTTATATTTATATTTACATTTTGATTTTGCCTCCAAAAATATTCAAGTCAGCCATCCTTTTGTTTAGGTTGGCTAGGCCTAAACAAAAGCACTCTTGGGCTACAGCCATGCCTTTGGTAATTAAAGCCTAGCACTTCACTCAGTTCAATCATATACCTCTGATTTGTAAACAGTTGGATGTGCCTTCTATTCAAAAGAGTAGCCTGTATGATTGATGATGATGTTATTCTTTTGATTACATAGGAGTCTATTCATGAGAGTACTGGGTTACACCACAGGAAAATAGCCAATTTTGTGCACCTATCTACGGATAAACAACAGAGATACCAACTTGGAGTCCTGTTTTATCATTGACATTGTTAGCTTGTTGTTGTGTGCAGGATACACCGACAGATCTATGTACAAAACTGAGAACAGAGGTCAGATGGAGTCTATTCATGAGAGTGCTGGGTTACACCAGAGGATAATAGCCAATTTTGTGCACCTATCTACAGATAAACAACAGAGATACCAACTTGGAGTCCTGTTTTATCATTGACATGGTTAGCTTGTTGTTGTGTGCAGGCTACACCGACAGATCTATGTACAAAACTGAGAACAGAGGTCAGATTTTAATTTCCACAGAGTATCCAATGTTGCTGAAAGAAGTAGGCTATAAGTCCTGTTACCACCCAAATCATATGTTAGAATAATAAAATCCCTAACCCACACCATACAATCCAAGTGGAACCTAGGAAGGTCACCCACTGTCACCTGAATGACCTATTTCTACACTTTATGCCGGCTCTCCTCTGGATCAAGGGGGCTTCCTTAAAAAAAACACTAGGGCTAAGCAATAAGGAACAAGGTGATATCACAAGTAACCCTAGCAATCAAGATGAGTTTTGGAGAGAAGAAAAGAATGGTTATGCAGGGATATGATGAACAGTGCCAATATCCAGGGGCTATGGAGTCAAGAGAAGATCAGTGACAAGAGGATATCAAGAATAAAAACCCTACTTTTGTCAATTACCCAAAGTAATGGATAAGGGGAGAGACTAGCATCTAGAGGACACGTAATCTCTCAGCAAATCAAGGCAACTATAAAGCCAAAGCCCCACTAGAGAGGATTCCTAAATAGGATTGCCCTTGGCCCTAGGATCAACTATGGCATGAAACAAACCAAGTTTTTGCTAAGGGAACCTCCTCAAGGATCTGCCTAGCAAATAGGCTCAGTGCTTATTTCACACCAACAAAGGGGACATGAAGACATGTGCCTTTGATAGCCCCTTCCATGTGACAACATTGCCCCACGATGAATTAATCTCACTAAGCCTTGTGGTGATCTTGAATCACCAACAAATTAAACCCTTAAAATATTGCAAATGAAACCATTAAAGGAATAGCTTTCTTTGTTGAAACATATATCACATAATAAACACTCAACACCCATAGACACCAAGAGATATTTTCGCTGAACCCCAGGAAGAGGAATACTCCCACTATCCAACCATGATTACAAATTTGCAAAATGCTCCCTCTGAATTTTGCAAAATGATGCTCCCAATGCTCCCACGCTCAAAAACGTTCCTGCTCCATGCAATCTTAGAACCACCATGACAGAGCTAATGTTCATTTTAACAATGGCTTGCAATGAGGCTTAGATTCCTTTCAAGACTAAGGAAGCTCCAATGTTCCCCTTTCCTAGCTCTATGTTCACTTAGTTATTGCTTGATCTTGAAAAATGTGCCCAATTGCTAAGAGAAGGGGGCTCAATTTGCATGAGATGGCTAATGCCTTGGTTGATTTAGCAAGTGTTTTGCTTGAGGAAGCTAGAGGGTTGTTGAAATGACCACTTTAGACCCCAACATTCACTGTAATGCCTCAGCATTACCAATGTTGACCTTGCATTCCAATGTATAGATTGGAAAAGGTAGCAAGATGTTCTAGGAGGAAACAACTAACATTATCTTGCATGAAAACACCAATGCTCCTCCCCTTTTGAGCTTGAAAGTTGAAAAGACTTGCATGGGTGATAGGAGCCCTTATGACCAACATGCAATGTAGATTATAGAACATGCAACATTAACTTGATTTTCCATCTTTATGCTCATGTAATAGATGCCCACGTCCCCCTTTGGAGATGAGATTCACCTTGAAATATCTTCCTTCTGCCAAAATTTCAATGTGGCATGTCAAGTATGCCTCTTATTGATCACAATGAGTCCCTGTTGAATTTTGGAGTGGGGAATCTGTGCACTGTGATCCATGAAGTACCTAAGGAAACGTCATGGTGCACAAAAATAGTCATGTCTCCAATCTACCCTGCTCTTCAGAATGCAAATGAAAGTGAAGAATTTGACTACAAGTACTCCCGCTGGAATGAAGCGTAACAAGTCCCTTGTTTATGGATAAGAGTACAATCCTTAGAATGAGGGGAAGTACCTGGTGGGTTTCCCTGGCATATGTATCATGGAAATACATATTATATATAGTTTTATATTAATATATATAAAACTAATATATACAAGACTTTATATTAATGTATATAACATAAGTTTATAACTTCATTATCAATTGGAGTTATCTCGGGTGGTTGTGAGGAAGGAATGGAATCCTCCCCACCCAATTTCAATTCCCACAAGTGACATGATGGATGTTGACAGAGTACGTATATTCCTCATGGAATGTACACCGTTGTACCTATGAAAAATTAAAACTAAAAATAGAAGCATTGTACTTCATGATAACCTATATTATTTAAAAGCTAAACCTAAGATAAGCATTAAATATATTGAAAGTGTAATGTTATAACTACCATAAAATACTAAATCGTAGCAAATTCATCCACTCATAAGCTAAGTCACTGGATTCATCCTCCACTCCACGTGTCACGAATCCAGCGTGTCAGACACAATTTGCTGCTGACATGTGTCCGATTTGCTGCTAGTGCATGTCTGAATTTCGGGATTCATGTTAGAAAGGAGTATGATTCGTGTGCAAAGAGAATCGCAATTTTCAGACACGTATCTGTTGAAAAGCGACCCGCCGGGGGGCTTGATAAAAGCCAGAATTGAGTCGTATTTGTCCATTTGCATTCGTTGTTTGGGAGTTGTTTGGAGGTGATTCAAGCTACAAGTGGATCTCCCTTCCATTTTCCTTCCAGTTTTGCTACAACTGTCTACATGTCCATAGTGGATTTCCCTTCCATTTTTCTTCTAGTTTTGCTATAACAGTCTACCTGTCCATTTTGTTTACATGCACAACCTTACAACAATACATTTTTTCTTTATTTTTACAGCATTCGTGGATCAGTCAAAGGCAACAGGGAAGGGGCAAAAGAAGGGGAAGAATGTCCCCATTGATAATGCCAATCCAGGGCAAAGAGAATGGTGTATGTGCACAACCTTCGTCTCATTTACACGCAGAGGAAGGAATGGTTGAAGGGAAAGACAAAGATGTGGGATGTGTTCCCTGATGATACAGGTTTGGACAATAGTGTTGAGTTGGCATTGCCCAACTTGGATCTTAATGAACCAATGCTAGAGCTTGTCACTTTTGATGATGGTGATACTCTTGAGGGGTCATCCTCCACACAAGCAGATGCAAAGATTACATTGGGTACAGAGAAGGATGTTGAAGAGAGCAGTGATGGTATTAATGCTAAGTTGAAGTTGATGAGCTATAGGCATAGCCTGTAGCCTGTTGACAATAGCCTATGAGATTCTTCCTTCCTGTTCTATGGTTCTGGGTTCTAGTGTCTACCTTGTTTTGTATTTGTTATTTGACATTGGCATTCCTAGTCAAGAGTCCTTAGGACTCGGTAACTATGTAATACTTTTTTATTTTGATGGCTTAATGAGAAAAGTGCAGTTTATGGTTAATTTCTAGCGTTTGTCCAATGTCAATTTACCATATTTGTCATTGATGTTGTATTAAGTGCTAGTTGTAAACTTGTATCATAGATGAATCATGATTGTTTGCATAATGTTACAATGTACGTGTATGATTTAATTTGTATCAACATGAGAATTTGTGTACTATCTATTAATTTTTATAATATATATATATATAGGTATCATGTTCCAGGGGGTCTTCGTGTCCTGTGTTAGACTCTCGTATTTGCATGTCCTGTGTGTCCCATGTCCCCGTGTCAGGTGACTTAGCTCATAAGGTTTTACATATTCTGGACCATGGATATTCCTCAAACCTATGATCAGACATTCCTTCCAACTGAACCACAGGTACAGGGGAGAAAAAAAAAATTTCATTTATACAGTTATTGCAAAGCATCCATTCCCTAACCACTGCACTGCATAAAATGCCATGTCTAAAGGTAGAAGTCCCTGAGTGGCAAATGGAATAGAGGATTGGCAGAAACCCAATTTAAAAAGTTGCCAAGTTCTACAAGCTATCAAGATACCCACCTTAGGACTATATGCTTTTTAAAGATGTAGCCCATTACTGTAGACTAGCACTTTCAGTCTATAGCTGCTGGCACTGTGGCGCAATGAACAGCTGCTGCTGTGACTCAAAAATTCAAATTCCCTCATGCACAGAGGCACAGTTAAATGCTAATACAGTTAAAAAAAGGTGACTCCCATTGAACTCAATCCATTCTTGTATAGACCAGAAATAAATCCAATTCAAAAAAGGGCAAATTCTCCAGAATCCAATCCAGATCATTGGTTCCATGGTTCCGATAAGATTCCGGTGTGCATGAGGGTATGTCTAGGGGCAATTCTGGTAACTCTAATATCTAGAAACCACAACTGTCCTCAGCATGGAAAGAATGATCATAAACTGTAAGAATGTGAAAATACCTCTTCCTGTAATTCCTCCATGACAGCTTTTCCAGCTGCTGCTTCTTGTTCAGCAGCCTCCCTCCATCTGCCTATTTCTTCCTCTGCTGCTGTAATGTCCATCATGAGACCTTCAACCTTAAAACACAGAAAATAAAGCCAATACATCATTATTTCTGTATGAATCATTCTATTTATAAACTCCATGCATGATGTGTGCATCCATGTTCATCCGGAAAGAAAACTGAACTTTCAGATCAGAAATGAAAGATTCTTCAAACAAATTTCAAAAAGACAAAGCAGTTCCAGTCTAACATGACAGTTAAAGATTTATTAGCAAGAAAATTACATTTTCAGTTGCAGCCCTCTCCCTTTCCTCAAGTTCTTGTATGTGAAGAGTTTTTTCAGCCAAATCTTTGGATTGAGTCTCAGAAAGTCTTCTTAGATGCTCTAGTTCAGCCCTGAACTTGGCATAATATAGATATAAAAAAGGAATGTATATCAAGCCAAGAGTATAATAGGCAACAGTTTAAGTTCATAAAATAAATTGGTGATGGAACAGAATAAACGAATTCTTTCACGTGCATCCAATGGTTCGTTGCTCTAGTTCTGCACTTCAGACACTCTTAGTTATTTATAGGACCGTACCTCAATGTTTCCAGTGAACGTCGTAAGTTTGCAATTTCAAGCCGTGATGATTTCATTATGTTCTCCAAAGTAGAGGCCTATGAGAAATGAACAAATACAAAAATCATCGAAGAATTTAAACTGTGAAAGTTTATACATTTACAACAGAGTTTATAAACAAACATAACAATACATTTGAAAGACGAGAGTATTCATACCAGACCAAAACCATCTTCTCCTCCTCCTTTTGTTCCGTTAATGGCTACATTGTCTGGATCCCCCACAAGGGACCCAACCCTGTAATCCAATGCAGTGTTCGGAAGACCCCTTTCTGCAACATCTAAAATAGCACCATTACTTTGAGGTATATTTGTCTGATTTTCACCAATGCCCTCAGCTCCCACTTTCTCTCCCACGGCACTTCGAAGCAAAGCACTGATGTCCCTTTTCTCTGCTACTAAACAGAAAATATTATCTTCCAATTCTTTATTTTCTTTATTCCTTTTTTCTTGATCTATAATTATTTTTTTCTCTGCCACTGTGGCTAGCTCTGACACAAACATTGCTCCAGCCAATGAAGCCACCAGACCCTTGTCAAGATCAAGGTCTTGTGACACAAACAAAGGTTCAGAAAACTCTGATTGATCATATGCTGAACCATCAATCTTCTTAATAATGTTCTGTAGATATTCTTGTGCTTTAAAAATGTGATTCAACTGATCAGATATGATAGGCTTCTGCTTTTCTATCTTGAGCTCTACATTTTTCAACCTCTCTTCTGTCTCATCAGCAATTCTCTTCAATGTGTGGTATTCTTTTTCTTCCTGATCAAGCTTTTCTGACATCTCTGTTTCCAACTCTGAGATGCGACCATCTTTGGCAAGGACTAGCTTTTGCAAATTTTCAGACTCAATACACTTGCTTCCGAGTTCTTCTCTAAGACCAGTAATTGTAGCCTCCAATTGGGACACTTCTATAGCAATCTGATAGCTCCGCTGCTCCATCTGCTCACGGACATCATTTCTTCCTTTTATGATAAGTTCATTTTGCCTAAGAAGTTCTTCAACTATCTCCTCTGCTCTCTTGATTGCTCCATAGGCAATGGCAGCCAAGCCCGAATGTTTTGAACTCCTTGGAAGCCCTCCACCAAAGCTCTTAATGGCACTGACCCTGCTAGTAATTTTTTCAGTCCCACTGATCAGCATTTGAGCTGCTGCTTCAATTTCTGACCTTGATGACTCTCGTGCTTTAGTTGCTTCCTCCTTCAGACGATGAATCTCATCCTTCTGCCTTGCAAGATCATTTCGCTGCCGTAAAATGTCATCTCTGTGCTTAATCGCATCTTCTTTCAATCTTAAAGCTTCATCTAATTGTTGCGCAATTGCTTCTTTTCCTCGGCAAGCTTCCTCCTTTTGATGCAAAGCATCGTCTCTTTGCCTTGCAAATTCATCCCTTTGCCTTGCAAATTCATCCCTTTTCTTAAGTGCCTCATGTGCGAGATCCTTCAAGCGGCTAAATGCACTCTCCAATTCAGCCTTCGATGTTTCAACGGCCTTCCTTGCTTTCTTTTCAGATTCGAGTTCCAACAGAGCTGCCCTTAAGCTCTCTTCAGAGGCTTCAGAAGATGAAGTCGGCAATACTACTTGTGCAACCTCCAAGTCCCCATCCTCAAAATCACTAAGAGCTGCGTCCTCTTCTCCAGTACTTCCCATGGCTTCTGCCATTCTCTAACTATCCATGAACTGGCAAACTCTAAGCTATGATAGCATTTGAATGAATATAACCTGTAGTTTCCGAAAATAAAAATATTCTGCACAGCTCCTCGTATTGCCGCAGATTAAAACCCTAATATTTCCATTGATTATCCATGCAACTGCTAAATTTTAATTTATCGTATCATTATATAGCCAACGCTTTCTTAAAAGAACCACCGTTCTGCACAGATCCTTAAATACTCACAGGTTCAAACCCTAATAATTCCAAACACTAATGCAGCCCGTCCAGTTGCTTGTAATGTTCACTTGAACGGATGTCTATAGCAGGTTCCAAGTTAACTAATAACATAATTTAATAAATTACTGCAGAATTCACCACAATGTAGTCCGTCCAGCAGCTTGTAATCTTCACCAGAACAAATGTCGATCGCAGGTTTCCGGGATAATTAATAACATAATTTTATAGGTTTCCTGTAAAATTCACCACATAACCCCTTGTTAGCCGGTCGATTGTTCACATAACCTCTGTCTGGCCTATATATTACCACCGCAAAATAAATTACCACACCTGCGCTATCAATTCAGCAAAACCTTGTATAATAAATCCAACCAGACATTCATTGGAGGAATAGAAATTCTTATTTCAATCGAAAACCTATTCGAGAAACCAGATCGCAATTTTCTCAATTAAGTTTTCGTATTGCCACGACTGTTTCCAATTATTTCAAGCTCCTCTTTAATATCAGGTGATTTCTTGCAGTGTAAATTTTGCAAAGACATGACGGAAAATAAAAATAGAAAATAGCAGAAATAAACCGCAGCTTACCGTATAAGTAGAACCTTTAAAGGATCCCCAAATCTACACCAATTCGGATAAAACGACCACCAGCTTAAAAGTCGCGAAGAGCCGATTCCGCTAAGCCTTCGATTTTAACATATGAAGCAGAAATTCCGGCACAGCGTCGACTTCTCTTAGCCTCCTCATAATTTATGCGGGATTGTTCGAAGACTTCGAGTTTCAACTTCCAGATGATGAGATCCCAAACAAATAATTTTGATGAATTTCGTTTTATATGGTTCATTTATGAATTTCGTTCTATATGTCCACAGAAACCTACATGCGACGATACGCTATGTGACCAACCTACCGGTCTAACAGTCAGACGTGGAAAAGTACTCCCGTACGATCACCCCATGCCCTTAGTTTCCAAGATGGTAATTTAAATTTGGATTTCCTAAAATTATTTTTATTTAAATCAAAATGTGATTTTACAAATTAATATAGGTTTCATATAAAAACATTGTATTGTGTATATTATACGGCAGTAAAGCTCGTAAATTTTTGGGTAGTTTATTTGGTAAAGAAGTTAAAAGTGTTATATGTTGTGTTATTTAAGATGTAAAAAAAAAAAAAAAACGCAATAATCAAGTTTTATTTAATTTGTATTATATTAAAAAAGGTATGGTATATTTAATAATAATAATAAATAGATGATAAAATAATAAAAATATAAGTTTATTGGATTAATGGGTGGTTTGTTGGAAGGAATGATTAACATTTTTTTGGTTTATTTTTAATTTTTGCAAATAATATATGTAATGGTTTTAAATCTTATTGTTGAGAATAAAAAATTATTTGGAATCCATGTGTGTGAGATTCAACGCCTCTATAAAAGAAGATAATTAAAGATGACAAAAGGTTTTGGAGATTATGGTATCAAGGGGATGTCACCATCTTTATAGTTGCACGGTTGAAAGGTGGCTCCAAGGGAAATAGGGTTTCCTTGGCAATAAAGTTTAAGCCTTTCAAGGACGTCCTTAATCCCAACTCCAATTCTCAAACACCTAAGGATCTCTCTGGACAAGCTTTTGTGGTGGAACACTCTTCGGAGTCCCCATCTCTGGAGGTGGATCATGTTATCATCAAGCTAAGGGTGTAGAGTATAAATAATGAACGATCATATGCAAGTTCAATGACTTCTGGGCCTTGTCCTATACCCTCTAAGAGTGGCTTCGCCCGAATTGGTCCAAGAACAAAGAGTTGTTTTTTGCTCAAAAGGTTATTTTGTGGTTTTTGACAAGGGCCCTTGGTTCTGGGGTAGAGTTTGTCTTTCAATTCAGCCATTCCAGGAGTTTAACCCTCTCACCATGAAATCTGTGCATGTTCTCGTGTGGGTTAGACTCCCAAATTTACCCCTCCAATGGATCTGGCAAGGGATCTTAGAAGATATTAGAGATTTTATAGGTTGATTCATCAAAGTGGATAGCGACAGGTTGGGAAATGGAATCATCGCCTTCGTTCGAATTTGTATTGAAGCGTACCTCAACAAAGGCTTACCAAAAAAAATCATCCTCAAGTGTGACAGTGGATTATATCCAACCATTGGATTACAAGAATACAACGTTCAGGTGCAGAAGGTGCCAACAACCTAGGCACCTTCAGAATGCATGCCCTTCTCCTTAAGAGGCACTTTGACCCCAGGTGTCGAAGAAAGCTAGTCGTGGGTGGTGAGTTCTGAAACCGTCAACTAGTTCAAAGAGCTATGTTGGCCAAAAAAATGGTTCTAAGCATAAGAACCCACATACAAACAATTCAGCCTCTCCAAATCGAGTCCCACCTCTAGTTACAGCAAATCATCCCTCCATAGAGGGGAAAGGTCAGGCTAAGGATAGTGAATTAGCATCAGCGTTAATTGTGTAGGCTATTTGCAACTAAAAGCGCTCCCATGAATTTGACCATTCAAATAGCAAGAAAGACATGGTGACCCCGGTTGAACCAATGGTTATGGAGTTGTATCATAACAATGATGAAATGGGTAGATCTTCAATTGATACAGATAACACTGAAGGATGAATTAATGTACATAGGTGTAAGGGAAAAAAAGAAAAACCCCTAAATCATCTTGTATCTGATGTCAAGAAGTGAAATATTGTAATCTTGACGTTTCTGGTTTACTAATGTAATCTATTTTTTTTAGACGCAATAGAATTTAATTTTATAATTAAAAAAAAAAAAAAAAAATCTCTTTAAAATTAAAATATATAAATATTTTATATTTACAATTTAAAATATAATTAATTTTTCCCTAATTTATATATTAAAAAAAAAACTAACTCATGTTACTTACTAATAATGTTATTTTCAACATTATCAACTAATAATCCTAGTTTAGACATATATAATAAAAATGGGGGGAGGGAAGGATGGAGGCTCTGCGGTTAATTGTTCGCGAGGGTTTCAGTTAAGGGTTGTGGGCACTGCAAATTATTGCAGATGACCCATGGAAGGTCTCTGGTAACCCTATATTGACGTCTTCTGCCATGCTTTGTATGTTGACTTCTTTTCTACCTGCTCACTGTTACCTGATTATGACCTGTCAGGGCCTTGGGGGTTTATTATACTGTTAGCGTATTTTACCTGGCTGTTTACCTACCGATAGTGTGTTATCTCTATCGCTGGCTGTCCGTTACCAGGTTTTGGTTTTACTCTCTGTTCTCCAGCTTTCTCGAGGTGTACTCCATTTCAAGGTGCAGTTGTCATCATGGATGACCTCGATGCCATTGATTACTCTGAAGATCCACTGGAGGGGGTTTCCATCTGGCGTTCCACGTATTCTGCATCTGAATGTATGTATAGCTCTGGCTTCTCCGGAAATTATCCTTCATACTCTTTTGCAGAACCGTCGCGATCTTAGCCTGTGGTTCTCCCAAATGACCCGCCTACTTGGCTGTCGCTCTTTACTCCTCCACATTCCCCGGCTACCCTCGATTTCGTCACCGATTGTCTAAGCCCTAACCCTGGTTTGGATCTCCCTGTTTCTGGTCTACTGCCCCGACAGGTTATCCCACCACCAGTGTCCGCCGGATCTATCTGTTTTCCCCCTCAGGCCTCATCTGCTCCACCTTCTGGCAGCTTTACCGTCGTTCCGCCGCTCGCCGGTTCTTTTTCTACTTCTGCCGGAAACCCTAACCCTTCCTCATCTAACCCTGACCCTACCCCTGCGGTTTCGGGCTCTCTTCCGAGTCGAGTACTGCACCAGCCACATCAACAAGGGTCAAAGAAGAAGTACAAGTGCTACAAGTCTAAGGCGAACGATATCTTTCTAAGATTGGAAGAAGACATTCAGTGGGGAGAGACTATGGATTTCGTTGACAGAGTCTTGGTTGGGCGCATCAAAGGATGCAACTACATGGCTGCTCGTTTGAAAACCTAGGAATCTGAGGTCTGGAGTCACCATCGGGTGGACATCCCCTTCGTGCAGACTTTAGTGAGGGGATGGTTCGCACTGAGATTTGCCCGTGCCAATCATACCAACTGGGTATTGTCCTCCTACTGGCATTTTGAACATGCCCTAGTTCTCTTGAAGCACTGGATGCCTCTATTTGATCCAAAGACTGAGCAAATTGGTATCGGACCAATATGGATTCGTCTCTCGGGTCTCCCTCTACAATATTGGTCTGAAGACATCTTCAGACGGATTGGTAACGCTATCGGCTCCTACATGGAATATGACAAGTCCTATCAATACACGGCATGATGGCATATGCTCGGATCCTTATCAATCTAGATACTCGAGGTGGCTTGCAAGAGTATATCACCATACAATGGAGGGACACCTCCCGCAAGCAGATAATCGACTACGAGGGCATTCCATATCGATGCCGTAGATGCCACAAAGTGGGGCACTTATTCAAGGATTGCCCCCTCATTCGTAAGAACAAGGGTACTGAACAGAGCTTGGAGATGGAGCAGCCGGAGGAAACCCTACTCAGCCCGACAAATATATTGAATCAGAGAAGACTAACAAGAAAGCAGAGGACACCCGAGGAGCACCTGATAAAGCGTGCACTGAAATGGGTCACACTGTTACAAAGCCTCCATCACCTCCCTCTACAGCGAGTACCAGTCCAGCGAAGGAGGACATCTCACAATTGGGTATGTTATCGACATCCTCCTCTCTCTATCATCCTATATTTGGCATATCTAAAGCTCTTGCATCCCATTCATTCAATAATGCATCCTCACCTACTTTATCATCTCCGGTCTCCTCGATTTTATTAGGATCTCGGGGTCATGCTCCTCCCTCCTCACTTCACTGCTCTCTTCCCCTTCCCCCTCCCATCATTACCCCCTGTATCCCTTCTCTGTCATCATCCTCGCTTCCTTCGATTCCCATCCCCTCCCCCTCTGTATCCCCTTGGTATTCTCTCTATTCCAAATCAAAGGATAGAGGATGTGATGCGATTGGTCTAGACCCTGAGATTACCCCTACCCCCCATAAGCCCTCCAGGGGCCGCCTGTCTCATCTCACTCAAGCCAGACACACTGCGGGTGAAGAGGTTGCCCTTGGGCGACAGCAAACCATTGATAGGGCCCTTAGAGCTAGGAATGGCCCTCTGCCTCACCCTCCATGAAGTTTCTATCCTACAATTGCAGAGGGATTGCTAGCCCTCCTAAAAAACTAGCTCTCAGAAAATTGCTTACTTCAAATCAGTTGGACATTATTTTCTTACAAGAAACTCTTTGTTCGACTGATGTTCTTATACCTACTCTTAATTCATGGCTGCCAAATTGGACTTTCCATGCCCTGGACGTGTTTGGGAGATGTGGGGGTATCGCTATTGGTTTATATAACAAGACTATGGAGCTCAGGAACATTTGGGGAGGTAGCGGATATATAGGTGTGGATATATATGCCCCCACATTAGAGTCTGAAGTTCGTATTATGAATGTATATGGTCCATGTGGGGATAGGGCAAATTTCTGGAGAACCCTCCTAGACTCAGAATTTCTACAGGCAGACAACATCATACTTGGAGGGGATTTAAATTTCTTGTTGGGATTCAGTGAATCTTGGGGCCACTCGGCCCAAGTAGATGGACTATTAGACACTATATCTACTTTACTAGAGGAGCATCAGTGGGTGGACAACCCATCTGCCAGGAAACAGTATACTTGGACAAATAATCGCAGTGGAGACCACAGTCTGGCAAGGAGACTAGACAGATTTCTCATTAAAGAAGCTTTCTTAAGCACTCATCCCCGCATTCGACAGTGGGTTGGTACTAGAGGCATTTCTGACCATCGCCAATTTACCTGGAATTGGCAGACATAAACCTGAGAATCAAAAGCCCCTTCAAATTTAATGCCTCTTGGCTCAAGGATCCTTCTTACATTCAAATAGCCACTGATTACTGGCAGACCAACCCTATACTGAAACATGAGGATCATACAAAGAGTTTTATCAGGAAATTGATAGAACTGAAGAGGATCTCCAAAAGTTGGGCTCACCAGAAACGAAAGAATGATGACAACACCCTGCGGGGAGCAGAGTTGGCCATTGCCACACATGAGGACACTTCGAATGGCACTTTCTTATCACAAGAAAGCAAATATCACTATACCTCCCTCATCACGAAGCGATCCCAAATACTCAAGGAAAGGGAGGAGAGCTGGAGGCTCAAGAGCAGGGCCATCTGGCTCACTGAAGGAGATGACAACACCAAGTTTTTTCATAAATTTTCTAACGGTAGGAAGGCCATAAATACTATTTGGGAACTTCGTAATGATCAGGGTCAATCAGTATCATCGCAGCGGGATCTGGCTAGATTAGCCATTGAGCATTTCAAAAGCATCTACAAGGCACCTAGAACTGTGAATATTATGGAAATCATGTGGGTTGCTAAACATTTTCCTAGATTTGTAGAGTAGGAGGACTCGAAGGACCTGATTATGGAAGTAACGAAGGAAGAGCTCGAGGCAACTATAAAATGGTTTAAAAAAGACAAGAGCCCTGGCCTGGATGGGTGGACCATCGAGTTCTACATAGCTTTTTTCGATATCCTGGGGGACGATTTGATCAAGATCGTGGAGGATTGCAGAAGGAGCGGAAGAATATCTTCGGCCATCAAATCCACCTTCATTGCCTTTATCCCGAAATCTGACAATCCTTCCTCTTTCAACGATTTTAGACCCATTTCCCTTTGTATCTAGACATATATCTTCTAAGAAGTTCGCTTTCCTTCAGCACAGACAGATACATGAGGCCATAGCCACAGCCTAGGAACTTCTCCACTCAATGCAGATGAAGAAGCAGAAAGGCATGATTTTGAAGGTGGACCTCTCAAAGGCCTTTGATAGATCTAATTGGCTCTACATTAGATTACTAATGACTCACCTTAGCTTTGCTTATACATATATTAAATGGATCATGTGCTGCATTAAAGATGTTTCTTACAGTGTGTTATTAAATGGGGAAGCCACATCTTTCTTCCTCTCGGAGAGGGGACTCAGGCAAGGATGTCCACTCTCCCTCCTACTTTTCTTACTTATCATGGAAGGATTAAGCAGGGTCATCATATCAGCTCGCAATAGAAATCAATTGGCTGGAATCAAGATCTCTGAGAATTGTTCTCTCACCCACCTTTTATTTGTTGATGACGTTCTCATTTTTTTAAATGGTAGTATTGGAGATACCACGGTCCTCTAGAATATCTTCAATCTATTTCAGCAGGCAATTGGGATGATTATAAATGATATTAAATCTACGATTACTACCTTTGGTTGCTCACAACACGAGTTAGTATTCACCACACAACGCTTCCCCTTTACTGCTCTGAATCTGGAAGACGGTCTAAAATATCTGGGCTTTAGGCTTAAGCCTCATGGATACATGATTGCAGACTGGACTTGGCTTAATGCAAAAGTGGAAAAGCGTCTTCAGGTTTGGTACCATAAATACCTATCTCGTGCAGGAAGATTAGTCCTTATCAAAGCTGTGATTGAAACCACTCCTGTATTTTGGATGACCCTAGCCTGGATACCGAAGGGTATATTGAACAGACTGCAAAGCATATGTTGCAGATTCTTATGGAAAGGCAATCAACTGGGTAGGTTATTTGCCTGGGTCAAATGGTAGACGATAACAAAACTTAAGAGATGGGGAGGATGGGGCATCAAAAGGCTAGATCTGTTCTCCAAAGCTCTGGCAGCAAAGCTTGGCTGGAATCTTATCACTATAAATAGCCTCTGGTCCCGGGTAGCACAAGCGAAATATATCTGGCCCATGAAACTGATGGATTGGTTCAGACAGCAGCACAGAATAAAAAATAACATTTCCAATATATAGAAGGCAGTTATAAATGCATTACCACTCATACATGAAGGCATAACGTGGAGAATAAAGGAGGGTAATGTTGTTCGTATTGGCACGGACCCATGGGTTGGTTGTCGTAATGCACATAGGCTACCGGAAGATTTGATAAGGCATTTACATAGCAGGGGCATTACACACATCAAACACATTGGTGACAGCAACAACTCCTCCTTCCTACAGCAGACATGGAAATCAGCTCTTGATCTGGACATCCCTATACAGTGGCGACAGGATTGGCAGGACTACACGGAAGCTCTTACCTAGGCACACATTCGTCTATCTAAAGGAATAGACGAGATTATATGGGTTTTTGCCAAACATGGATCATATTCTCCAAAAGAGGGTTATATTAGATTAATGGAACCATACAAGCCCCATAACATAAACCCAACTTGGAGACTACTCTAGAAGCTTAAGGCGACCCCTCGAACCCGCTTACTGATGTGGAACATTTTGTTTGACAAGATTCCTAAGGGGTTAAATTTGATGAAAATATATTTTCATGGCCCTTTCTGGTGTCACCTGTGTCGCAATGATGAAGAGAGTACTGAACATCTCTTCCTAAATTGCCCCCCCTCCAAGGAACATTGGAATTCCATTATTTCTCACTATCCAAGCTTAAAAAACTGGCATGGACATAACATTCTGGATGCCTGGTGTTCATGGTGTCAAAACCATAATGGAAAATCCAGAAGCATGCCTCTCCTTGTTTGCTGGTCATTATGGATTGCTAGAAATCATTCTATTTTCAACCACGAGACACCCCATTGGCTTGCCATTTTGCTCCATACCTTTGTGGATTATGATCTTATTCTTAAGGAGGACTCCAATACCCCTCCCTGCATCATTAAGCCTGAAATCATAGACAAAACAAAACCGCGGGCTTATTTCGATGGCTCTGCATAGGAGACAGGCTGTGGAGGCGGAGCCATACTCTACCTAAATGAAACACATTGCTTTAATATTCAAATGAGATTAGGCAGGGGAACTAACAATTATGCTGAACTCTGTACTGCTAAACATCTCATTCATTTTGCATTGGAAAAGCATTACAGACATCTCCAGCTGTTTGGTGATTCCAAAATTGTCTGTAATTGGTTAAATAATGCATCTCACTGCAATGCATTTTCACTGAGGCATATATTAGAAGAGGCACAGAGATTGATATCTTCTTTTGACTCCTTTGCCTATCGCCACATTTTCAAGGAGCGAAATACGAGGCAAACCGCCTATCCAAAGAGGCAACGCTTAGACAAAGTTAGGACTGGTTGATTCAAGAAGAAATAGATGGGACTTTCCGCCAGCATTATCACAGACCTTTTGTGGACCATAGAGAAAATGGGATTTAAGCCCTATGAATTTATTGTTTAACTTGTATATATCATGTTTATTTATAACTTTTTGCTCTATATGAACTACTCTGGATATACAGTTCCGTTTTTGATACTTAGTATCTCTCTCTTAGAAGAGACAACATTCAATTTTGATCTAGTTCTCTCTATGTTAGAGAGCAGGCATTGGTACAGTAAATTGGTAACAGACTCCCTGCGTGGAGATATAACTGATCCTTTTTGGTTTAAGTTTTTTAACTTGACAGGCAACTCTGCCTCCATATGCATATGCACTAGCATCTACAAAATGTAATTTCTTATATATCAATAGAAATTACGACTTTTTTCCACAGGGAAAAAATCCTATTTTATAATTTAATTTATTTGAATGAGATATTATTACATATAAAATGCTCATGGGGATAGAATAGATGGTGACATAGTGCTTTGCTAAAACAATCTTTGGTGAAAAAGGTCTCTTGCTCAAAACTTTGTGGGCAAAAATCTAGTCATTCTAAGGGTTGGTGTGGCCCAAGCCAGACGTGATCCCCTGATGATTTTAACAACTTAGATGCCTCTGTATCACGACTACTCAAACCATAAACTAAGAGTACCAATGATATAAAAACTCACATTACCTCCCAAAAAATTACTATATATAAAAAAATTACAAAATTAAATATAAAATTCAAAATTTACTATAAAAATATATATGCTTAAAACCCAACATATAAGTGAAAGGAAGATTTTATTGAATGATGTAGTGGATATAATAACCTGGCATATAAGTGAAAGCAAGCTTGTATTGAATGCATGGATATCAAAAAATTGTTATGACAAAGTGTTATATATAATAAAATAAAAAGATATAACAAATCTTATAAAGTTATGATTCAAAGTTATATATTTTGCAATATTTAACAAAAAAAAAATGATCATAACTTAAAAGGCAACACACGACATATCATTAAAACTATAAATAGTATTACACACTATGATGTATTTTTATATTTATTTATGATAGGTTATATTGTAATTATTTTATAATTAAAATGGCTTGATTTTCCATTAGTTTTGGAATTATGAAATTTATTGAGTTGTTTTTAGTGCGTTGTTTTGACTTTTCGATTCGGCAGAAAAATTTGAGGTGAAATCTTGATTTGTGTTATTTAAACTGGTTTTTTGACTGTATATATGGATTCAGCACCCTGAAAAACCTTTAGGGCACTTCGATTGTGTAAGGGTTAGCCATTAAGCTTATGATTTCAATAATTTCCTGTCAGATTTTAGAAAAATTAGACCGGAAAAACCCAACGGAAAAGCTTCCCAAAAGCCTCACTAAAGAAAACTCGATTTATTAAAGTTTTGAAAAAAATAACTATTAAACTGAATATTTTGAAAATTAAAAATAATTTTTTAAATTTGAATTTCTATTTTCTTATTGGCTCATATAGATGAAATGACTAATTTTATTATGGGGTTATAAAATAGGAAATCAGAATCAATTGTTTTATTGTAAATCCTTGTTTTGACAAGGAATGCAAAATGGCAAGGAGAATATGAATGTAAAGTTATATAAACATAGACTAAAAAGGAAAAAAATATGAGTTCATACAAACAAGGCAAGAAGAGTTAATATATCTAAGCAAGAATAATCCAAAAAAAATTTGGCACGAACTTCAACCAAGGAAGAAACAAATAGAAAATAATATTAGAGTCAATCAATGGTTTGAATATGCAAGGCAACTGTATGAGAAAGAATCTGAGACGGAGCCTCCCCATATGATCAACACAACTTCAAAGCACTTCACGTTACAAGAGGTGCAGATTTGAATTAAGAAGCTGAAAACAAGAAAGACAAAAGGACTTGGTTGAACTTCAAGCAAAGTATCTAAAATGGGGAATGGACACTCTTGCACTGCACATCATGGAAATATTCAACAACATCATTCAACAAGGATTCCCAAGAGACTAGACAACTAGCTTAGCAATACCCTTTTTTAAAAGTGGAGACATTAATAATCCTCCCAACTATAGAACCATTATGATCAATCCTTTGTTTGCAAAGCTTTTCGGTAGCTTGGTAGAAAATAGAATCAGTAAGTGGGTATAAGTAAAAGAAAAGAGGGCAAGAGGACAAGCGGGTTTTAGGTCAAAGCATTCTACAGTGGATCATGGTATCACGTTGAGACACATTTTTGAAACGGTTTGGGAGGACAAAGAAGAAGTATTTTGTTGTTTTGTTGACTTCAAAAAGGCATTTGACACAATCCTTAGAGTTAAGTTGTGGCATAGAATGGAAGAACTTGAAATTCCTTTGCATTATAGAGTCATTGTCCATAAACTTTATGAAGAAGTAAAAGTCAAAATTAGAACCTCAGCAGGTATTTCAGAAAGCTTCAGAAGTGACATTGGAGTCAAGCAAGGTTGCCCTTTATCCCCTACTCTTTTTGGTTTATATATTGATAAACTGGAAGAGTGGCTAAATCTGCAAGGTGGAGATGGTGTTCGGTTGAGGGAGTTTGTGATAAAGCTTGTTTTATATGTTGATGATATTGTATTGATTTATAAATCGGCCCATGGATTGCAAATGCACCTATATGCCCTTGAGCATTTTTTTAGAGCAGTGGGGATGCAAGTCAATACTAGCAAAACCAAAATAATGATTTTCTCTAATAAAAGGAAGCAGAGCCAACATACTTTCTTCTTTGAAGGCAACATTATTGAAGAAGTAAATGAGTACAAGTACCTTGGGATTGATTTCAACAACAAACTTAATTGGGAGGGCTGTAGAAAGAAGAGAATTTTTGGAGGGTGGAAAGCATTATATGCTCTTCAAAACAGATGTATAGAGGCAGCGTAATGGGATTGGAAAATGATTAAAGTGCTTTTTGGACTCCTAGTTTGTCTAGTGATGCTATATGGGTGTGAATTGTGGGCTAGCAGCACCCTCGTCTCAAAATGGAAACAAATTGAAAAAATCCAAAAACGCTTGATCATGAGCAAGTTCAAAATAAAAAGTTTGGTACCTTATGAGATAATGTTGAGTGAAACAGGGGCAACTCCCATCGAAGTAATTGCTATGGGGCGACTCATAAGATATCTAAAAAGAATCGAGCAAATGGGAATAGGTAGATGGCCTAATGTTATCTTCAATGAAGGTTTTAGTGAAAGAAATAAAACATGGATGAAACAAAACTACAAATGGATGCAAAAATGGAATATCTACCTCAATGCTTGTCCCACAAATAGCAAGGAGCTAAAAAAAATTGTCATAGAGAAGTTTCGTAAAAGGGTACGAGGAAAAGAGTTGGGTAGAAAGAAGAAGTACTACATTGAGGAATTCAACCCTACGTGTGATCTATAACAAAAAGAGTTCATTGGAGCTAGCATTCCATGGAGGGCAAAGGTTCTTATTGCTCAATTAATGACCAACTCGCATCAACTTTGATGTGAAACAAGACGGTGGAGAAGGCCTAAAGAAGCTTGGGAAGAACGAGTGTGTACATTTTGCATGTATGGGGTAGTGGAATCGGAAAAACATTTCATTTTGGAATGTGATGCATTCAAAGGCATCAAAGAAAGTTATGGGAATATGCTAGAATCAATTTCTTGGCATTGTCTTTTCAGCGAGGGGATTGTTAGAAGGTTGGGTCAACTCATCATCAATTTGAATAAAAAAATGATTGAATTGCAAAATGCGAAAAACAAAGAAGTAATCGTCTCATAGACTATTTTTAGTCTCATGGACCTTAAAATATCATTTCATTTCAATAAAATTTATTTAAAAATATAATATGCTATCAAGTGTCATAATAGTACACACATCAAATCTCAATATTTATGAAAAACAATATGCACATCAAATCTCAATACTATTAAAATTTCATTATTTATATCAATTAAAAATAATAATAAAAATGAACAAAAAAAATCTATATACCACCAAGTGTCATAATAATACCATGTGTCAAACTTAAGTAGAACTAAAATTTTTATTAACACCACAAGTGATTAAATTTAATCAATGAAAGTCAAAGCAATTACATCATTCACCAATTACTATTACAGTGTGCTTATATCGACATGTATAAAAATTGGAATAGTACATTGCATTATAAAACATTAAAGAGACTTAACTTTAATCATTATCAGGTTTACCGACTTCCGACTTTAAGTTTAGATAATTCATTTTGAGTACGTGGAATAACTGGTTAAGGTTTTACCTCAGAATAGTCAAAGTGACATGTCCAACACAAATTTATCATTTATTTGCGAGATGTAGAAGTAGAAGGTTGGCAAAGGTTGAGACTTGACTTTGGCTTAATGGCTTTTTGTATTTTTTGATGCTCAATAATTGATCTTTGAGGAAAAGACAAGGTAGCTGAAGAAGATCCTTTTTGGATTTCTGCAGTTGTAATATTTTGGATTTTTGGCGACTGAGGGAGATCTATGACCCAATTTTCAGGAAAACTTAGGTCTTCCCATTTGATTGTCTGATGTTCTATTTTCTGGTTATGAGCATCAGTAATTACAAGAGTGCTTGATTTGGATTCTTGGTTGGGAGTATGTAGTATTGTTGGATACAATGTGTTTGTGTGTCTAAAACACCCTCTAGTATGAATTGCAATATTTGTTCTTTTTCTCTTCATATCAAAACCAGTGGTTTTTGATTTGAAATTGCAGGATATCCTTTATACATTCATCGAACACATAGACAAAAAAATTCAGATGACAGTCAAACCAAACAGGGTCGTTTGACAAGGGAGCAACAATGCCTCTGATTAATGAATATATATATCTGTTATGTGTGAGATCCCTAATAGTGGCCAACACATATGTATTTAACCCTCTGCGGGTGAGGGCATTTATGTCGGAACTACTATGGATTTTATGTAAATAAGCATTCAGAACAGATTATGGGAGTGCCCAGACTTGTTATAAATTATAAACCTCTAAATTTTTTTTTAGCAGATGATACATATCCTATTCCACATAAAGGAAGCTTAATTGCAAAAATTGCAGGAGCCAAAGTATTCTCAAAATTCGACATGAAATTTGGTTTTTGGCAAGTTGCTATCAAAGAAGAAGACAGATTCAAAATTGCTTTCATCATTCTAGCAGGGCACAATGAATGGAATGTAATGCCTTTTGAACTAAAGCGTGCTCCATCTAAGTTCGCAAAGATAATGGATCAAATTTTTAAGCCCTACTTTGAATGGCTAATTGTGTATATAGATGACATGTTAATTTTCTCCAACACCATAGATGAACATTTAGACATATCCACACTTTTGCTCAAGCTGTAAAAAGAAGTGGTTTAGTTTTAAGCAAAAAGAAGATGGAATTGTTCTAGACCAAAATCAAATTTCTAGGACATATGATAGAATATGGCTAGATAACTTTGCAGAAGCATGCTCTAGAATTTGCTAATAAGTTTCCAGATGTAATCACAGACAAAACACAGTTGCAGAGTTTCCTCTGTTGCTTGAATTATGTTAGTAACTTTTATAAAGGTGTGCAGCAGACCGCAAGATTCTTAACCAAAGATTGAAAAAAGAGCCTTCACCATGGACATATGATCACACTAAAGCTGTCCAGAAAATCAAAAGCAAAGTCCATACATTGCCAATCCTCTATCTAGCAAATGAAGATCTCCCCAAAATTGTTGAGAGTGATGCTAGCAACCTTGGATGGGGAGGAATACTAAAGCAAGTCAAAGAAGGGACCGAGCAAATTGTACAATTTGCCTAAGATACATGGAACCTAGCAGAGCAAAACTACACCACTATCGAAAAAGAGGTAAAAGTTGCATGGAACTGTATAGACAAGTTTGATATACACCTTGTACATAAACAATTTTTGCTTAGAATTGATGCTTCAACCTTGAAAAGGTTCTAACTAAAGAAATAAAAATGCCCGAAGAAGCCAAGTTTGCCAGATGGCAGGCACTATTTGCTAACTTTGATTTTGAAGTTGAGCATATCAAAGGAGAACAAAATTACTTACCTGACTTCCTAAGCAGAGAATATCTGGAACAGAATGACATTTGATGGTTATAGTAACCAAATGGAATCCAAACACTTAGCAAGAAGAACTTCGAAATATTTCAGATGACATTCCTTGGCCAGTATACATAGAACAATGGAAGCCAACATGGCAATTCAGAAACACCAAGGTCATGGATGCCAACTTGTATCTCCACACAGACTTACAACATCTAGTGCCGGAAAGGAAGATCTATCCAAAATCCAGCAAGTAGATTCATGACATGATCTACAAAAGATCAATATTAGCAGCTAAATTGTTGGACACCTAATCCTAAATGGGTTAGTGTGGAAGCTGAATAGACTAAGTAGTCCAAGAGACCTTGGGATGTGGAACCCAACGGTCACATGTTGTACTATAAATGTAAATCATTTGTTAATAAAATTGCACTCTCATGTTTTATCTTTCATATTTCTCTCGCTGTCCATGTGTGTTTAACATGGTATCAGAGCAAGTACGCTCATAATCTGCTCAATCTTTTGTGAGCCACTTGTTTTTGTGTGGCCTGTGTAAACCTACACATCGATTATATGCTGGTTGTATATGTAAGATGGTGATGGCACATATATTTTGAATACCAATTATATGCTGGTGTATATGTGCGTTGGATTGATAACCTATGGTGCAGTGACAACATGTGCGTTGATCCTCTCCGACGAGTTCCATGCTGTATGCATTTTTTGCGCTGAATGAGTTTTAAAAACCGTAAACTATGCTTTGTCAATGATGTGTTGAATTATTTTGAAGGCCGTAAATGCATTGTGAATTCCATAAAAAAATGCGCATCCCTGTGTCTCCAGCTATTTGTATTCATTCGAATTAGGATTGGACGGTGGATACCTATTTTCCGATTTTGAGATGGACAGTTTGAAGGGTATTTTTAATTGTAACGTTGTAGAATCTGGTTGCTTTCTGCATTTGGGCAGCGACTAAGGCGTTGTGGTTAATGTTCTGTCCAACGTTCAATAAACGCTCTTTCTTCAGTGCAATAAAATAATAAGGGGGAGAAGATTAATAATAATTGATGGAAGATAAACAGAGCAGAGAGATATATGGTGGTTCCGAATCCCGATTTACAGTTGAGACTTTTTGAATTACATCCGTCGAGCTTCGTCTCCTTCTTCCTTTTGTTTTATTTTGGAAAAATACAATTTGGTCTCTGTGCGTTTCGAACTTTGGATTCCTGACAGGTGATTCCCTCGGAATCTCGGGGACTTTTGATTTGATTAGATTAGACTACTTAGCAGAAACGAGTTCATGTTAATCTAAGGTCAGGGCATCTTCCATGTTCGAGCTCTGATGGGAGCGGAAGCTGTAGTGGCGCTGCATGTTTTGCTGCTGGTCGTCGGTTTAGTCCCCCGTGCAATTCACCCTCACCGTCTTCTCCTTGCAAATTTGGCTGGAGAATAAGAAGATGAAGAGTAATTGCGGAAATTGTCTTGTTATTTTTGGGCCTTTATTTATACGATACCGACATTGAATTCGACTTCATTATCTGTGTTGGCGAACCGAAACTGGGGTACGCCTGCGTTACCTTACAGCATGGTAATGATGGTTGCAAGAACTGGTCTACATCGCCAGCGTTATCACAAGGGGTCTCGCATCTACCATTATGTGACCTGAAGTAACCCTAGATTCTCTGACATGTCATTCCCAACCAAGCTTGTCTGAGATTCCTTAAATAACACATTGTTGTCAGGCTTCATTTATATAATTTGAATGGCTCTGCGACATAGTGGGTTCGTATCTTGCAGGACCAACAGAGGCAGATTCCAGGTGGGATCTTTCTATAGAAAAGGGACAAAGGAACCGCAAATCCACATACAAGAATGAGTTGGAGACTAGAAATCTAGAAATAAAAGAAGAGCGATTTCTTACACCGCCATGCTCTTCGCTGACAGAAGCACAACCACGCTCTTCGTTGACAGTAATAATGTTTAAAAAAAATGACAAGCAGTAATGCCACAAACGGCTTGGTAATCTACATTTTCACATCCAGTAAATCAGATTTGGTGTCGATTGAGGAAACATTGTTTGTAATCACCACCAACTCGCGCATTGGATTTGTCAGGGTTCGCTGCAACATCAATTAATCTCAAGAGAAGAAATTCAGCGGTGTGGCCATAAGTCTTGTTGTAACGGATGGCGCCAGAGGGACAAAGAAACGTTTGGGCCCATGTCAGGTTGCACAAGGATGGCAGATTGTAACGAAAAGTTTCTCTACTCCAACGGATTCCAAAACTGAATTTGACGAGGACATTGACGATTCATTTCCATAATTCATTCCATAGAAAGAGCCAGAGTCGGATATCGTTTCATCGTGCCACCGCCGGCTGAATTGGCTGAATTGTTATTGTTCGCGTTCATGCTACTGTTGGGTGAACTGTTATAGGTAGGAAAGGCACGCAGGTTTAGCTGTTGAAGTATTCCCAACAATCTGAGCGCCTATAAAGAAATCGAGCCTTCGGTTTTTGGTTCTCAAATATTTCTTTTGATATTATCTACAAGGATCTGGTTTGAGCTGCCTTTAGGTTTTGAAACCTGAATCTATTGAGACTAGGACTCTCTCATCCTCTATTTTTTCACAACAAATGGCATAAAAGACATAGGCTCTGTAGCGAGGACATGGTAATTCGTGTTTTTTTGTTTGTTTCTAAAAAGTTATGGAAAGCATTCATGATTGTCCTCTGCATAATGTGATATTGCTATAAGCATGCTAGAGACAATCTGAAAACAGATGCAGTTCTATTCCTGGATCTATGATTGGTGCCTTCATTAAGCATTTGGAGGGCGAACATTGTACATTGAGAAAAAAAGAGCCTGCGTGGGAATTTTCCAACATTGCAGCTGAGACATTGGCTCACAGTTGATCTTCTCAAGTGGTGCAGTTTTCCCACTATTGCACTTATAGGCAACTACTACATTTGATATACGAGAAGAGGTGGCATTTGGTTTGGCAATATTTGCGATATCAAAATAGGAAAAACAAGTGAAACAAGGTTTGTTTGGAACACTTGACATTGTTTGTTGATAGAGGATGCCTTCCACGATTCATTAAGATCCTTTTCCTTTCAGAGCGATATCCACCATGTATGCATGAAGTCAATTCCATTTGGGATTAGTTTGATTACGAAACCAAAGTTTGCAGAGATATTTGGTCAAGTTGGTGTCTATCATTTTATCATTCTTTTTTCGCTGACTTGAGTTGTTGAGAAGATGACCAGACTTGATAATATATTAGAATTATTGAATACTTTAATACATGTCAATATTGGAGGGATGATAAACATTAGCAAGAACTCTCTTTGTGATATTAAAACTTGTCTGCAGTATGCACAAGAGAAGATAGAATTTTTGCAGCTCGAAACTCAGCTACAACAAGAAGAACTAAAACAGAGGAGTCATCATTCTGAACATGTTTCTGTTCAGAACATTGAGACTGCAACCCATAAACAACAAGTCAATAATGTTACATTTCATTAAGATAAAGCAGCAGTTGAACATGCAGATGCAGAAACTCAGTCTGCGATTCCCAAGCCCATCATCAGACCTTGGGAACAACTTGTCCACAACAAGCACATAACTGGTCTTGGATATGACAAGGACTTGTCTTTTCATATTCCTAACTTCTCAAAGCCCATTCTGTTTCAGAGTGCTGGATTCATTCATGACAGTTCACCTGCTCCTCATGACAGTTCACCTCCAGTTGTTCCAGATTCTGCTCCTCTTCCACAGCAACAACAACAACAACAACAGATTGTGAAATGCCAACACTGTGACCTAGTTGGCCATTTGAAAGATCATTGTTTTGATCTTCATCCATGTAAGCATTGTCATAAAACCACCCATTCTTCACACAGATGCTTCAGCAACAAACGTCCTGCAAGAACAAAGATTCATCTTGGATGGATCGCTTCTTGGCAATGGGAATCAACAGAAGAGATATTCAAACACATGTCGAACTTGTTCCAGAGTATTGAACAGTCTTGCAGTTGAGTTTTCTCCATCATCTCACCTTGTATCTGACAAGGGGGGAAATGATGGTCATCTACAAGCTTCAAAGTCACATCAAGCAAGCCGGAGCCACAACCTGTCACACCAGATTCAAAGTTGTAGCCAGAGACCAAGATGCCCCTGAACATGCCTTTAGTTGGTAATCTGGGACACTTCCTCTAGCAGAAGACTTCAGCTTCTTGTCAATGTCAGAAGAATTCCAGGAACAAAATTGAGAAAACTTCCTCTAGCAGAAGACTCCAGCTTCTTGCTAGTTTTGGAAGAGTTCCAGGAATTGTATTAAGCATTCCAGAGTTGTTGGTCATCCTTAAACCATCACAGGTTGAGACTTTCCTTTTCAGGCTGAAGTTCTCCCTTTTATGCGGGGTGAGACCTCCCTTTATTGGTTGAAGGTTTCCCTCTTCAAAACAATAGGAGCGCTTCCTCTAGCAGAAGACTTTAACTTCTTGCCAGTTTTGGAAGAGTTCCGGGAACTGCACTAAGCGTTCCAGTGTTGGTGGTCATCCTTAAACCACCGCCCTTTATACCAACATTTCAGAGAGCACATTCAACCTTGTGCTGCCATGCATTTTTGCACATTTTGTATTACAACTCTCTTCTTGGACTCATACATAACCCTTCGGATTAAGGGGGGGAATGTTGGACACCTAATCCTAAATGGGTTAGTGTGGAAGCTGAATATACTAAGTAGTCCAAGAGACCTTGGGATGTGGAACCCAACGGTCACATGTTGTACTTTAAATGTAAATCATTTGTTAATAAAATTTCACTCTCATTTTTTATCTTTCATATTTCTCTCGTTGTCCATGTGTGTTTAACATAAACTTGCAAAAGAAGCTTTATATGAAAGCTTCAAAGATATAACTGTAATTTGGACCAAAGGAAGTGATAGGACAAAGGTCTATCATAAAAATTACACTATAAATAGGACATGGGACCCAAACCATTTCTCAAAATACATGTGGCCACAGAAAGATCCAAAAATATTATTTCCAGACACCATCTACAATTTCAAAGGCTACATCAAACTATGGTGGGAGCTTTTATGCTGAGATGAGAAAACAGAAATCCACTACACCATTTTAAAATTTGGGCCAACATTTTTGTAAATCAACTTTTATGGTGACCAGAATGGCTAAAACCTTGGTGGATGTGGTTCAGAGTCAACAAGACTACTATGGATCCCAGATATTTTGAAAATTATACTCAAAGAGATTGCATGACATGTGCTCAAAATTCTCATGATTGTTTCCATTATCCTTGTAAAACCATAGCAGGCCTAAATTTATACTCAGATGACTGGATATTGAAGACCTTTATGAGTGGACACTTCCAATGGATTGTGTTAACCAAAATCAAGCATCAGATTGTCTTGGGCAAACCAATGATTGTTAGAAGAATTTACTCAA
Source organism: Pinus taeda (assembly GCA_000404065.3). NCBI lineage: Eukaryota > Viridiplantae > Streptophyta > Pinopsida > Pinales > Pinaceae > Pinus > Pinus taeda. The sequence goes on along the minus strand of APFE031415314.1, from coordinate 28,511 downwards.
AGGCTTGGGACACCTGTGGAACATATGATCATCCAGCACTTGGAAAATTCCCTGGTACAAACACACTAGGGACATGATTAAATATTCACGGGTTCATGTGGGCTCCCGATATAAAGCAACCACAGTGTACAATAAAGTCTTGTCTCTTGACTATGACAGAGACCATGTTTTCTCTTGAGATTCCCGACAAAAATCTCCCATATCTATATAAAGAAATTATAGTTTTGTGGGATTCCCTTAAATCTCCACTTTGTATAGCTGTCGTGTACTATTCCGAGACTCGAAGCACTTCTCCGACTTTTGGTGTGATTTGAACCACATCTCAAAATCATTGTACAAAACATGGGTTGTCAGAAAGTTGTCCCCTTCTCATCCTATATAAGGAGAGCAGTAAGGCTCGTTTGGGCATCCAAGTTTGGAGAGAGTTGAATCTGAGTCTTAGAGAAATTTCTAGCTTTGTAGAGAGTTTGGAGAGAGTTGAATCTAGAGTTATCTCCCTGCTCTCCATCTGCGAACACTCTGTTCGATCTGCTTGCATCACGGAGCAAGATCTCTTTAGAGTCGAGTTTGGAAGCCTGTGCATCAAGGCCTAAAAACCTTGGTGAGAACCTGAAGTGGTTGAACTCTATCGGTAGAGTCGTTAAATTTTTATATCTTCTTCAAAGGTAGAGTCTGTGTCGGGCCAGGAAGCCTTCAAATCTCATCTACAGAAATTTCTACTTAATAGATGATATAATTGGTAAATGCCCCCATAGTCAATCTCTAGATTGAAAAAATTGAAGATTTTCAAAATTGTAACCATCTTCTGAAATCAATAGAAAGAAATATTTTTGCATTTGATATACCCATCTGTGTCATAACTCTGAGTAATATTTTTTCTTTATGAGTATTGAGTTGTTTCTGAGTAAAAATCTTCATATTCTGTGAGAGGAGAGGCTCAGCGAGTGTCTAGGGATGTCCGCTCGCTGAGGCAAGGAGGTCGTTAAAGAGCATTAATACGTGACGACACAGAGGTTCGTGTATCACGATAGAAGAAAGGAGATTTTGAATCAGCAAGCTTCGAGAACTCTGAGGAGGAAGCCTCGGGTTCGTGGGACATGACAGAAGAAAGGAAATTTTGAATCAACAAGCTTCTAGAACTCTGAGGAGGAAGCCCCTGCTAAAAAATGGTATCATAGCCATAACTTTGGTTCTATCGGGTATTTATCCTTAAAACTTGTTTTTTGATAAAATAGATTTAGAAAAAAAATATATTTAAATACGCGCGGTGTTTATGATAGTTATTTGTTTGAACAATGTGTCCACCAAACTTCACAAAAGTTTCCCTGTTTGGTGATATAGTTATGTTTATTTTTTAAATTCTTATTTTAATTAAAAATAATTATTTAAAAATATTTAAAATTATATTTTAATAAATATATATATATAAATTATATATATGATTGAATTATCTGTAATTTTTCTATAGACACGAGCTTAGTATGAGATAAAAATTTAAATGAGCAATTTGATACACAATTTGAAAATCAAATAAATATTAATGTTTAGTAAATTTGAATCATCCATAATTAAAATTTTTGAAGTATAATAAATTTTTATTAAAAAATCAAATTGTAATATAATAATTGAAATTATCAAAATTTTAATCTTTAATTATATATTTCTTGAATTATAAAAAATGATAATTTCTTACTTAAATATATATTATTATTAATTTTCCTTAAAAATAAACATATATATTATAGTTATTATCAAATTACAAAATTTTTACATTATTTAAATTTTAAACATATTTTAAAATATAATAATTAAAATTTTATTTTTATTTATTTTTAGTAGTAGAATGTTATGATAATTTCACTACAACAACAAATAAATAAAATCAAGGTAATTCAACTATTTGTCTTTTTCATATGTTTCACATTTGACCATTCCTCTTTCATTTAAAAGAACTCATTTGTTTTTATTAGCTATCAATTACTTTTTGTATAAGAGGCAATTAAACAACGTATTATACTTGTACAATATAAGAGTATGTATTTTAATAAATTAAAATGAATATGTAATTAATGAATTTTGAATGTATAGTTTAATTTTAAATTATTATAGATTTATATGTGGATTAGTTTGATGGTTAATTTTATAATAATAGAAATAATTAATTTTAAGGCCATTGTTAAGTTAGATATTAAAACAATGTATAACATGATTTATTTGTAGGATAAGGGATCTATTTTTACGTAGTAATTTGACTACTAAAGTCTACTAAGTCATACATGCTCTAACCTTCTCTAGATTTGAACATGTGATCTCATAGGAGGAATAACCATTGGGCCCACTCAAACTATATATGAGTTAGATTATGAGTTTAGTATTTTACATTATAAGTAAGAGGTCACTTCCTCAAACTAATTGCTTTGGTGTAACAACCCTGGTCAAAAATTCATGTAAATAAAGTTAATAAAGGCAAATAATAACCAAGGTCATGGGACATGTATTCCAAGCTGAATGTTGGGAAAAACATCCTAGTATGGGTGTTCAATTGGTTTATTATGGCTAAAGGAAATTGACAAAGACTTTGGAAAGACAAATGACATTTTTGGCAATTTATTTATGAAAATAATGGAAAATAGGAGAAAATGAAGGTGAAAGGTCACAGGTTGCACGTGAGGAGGAAAATGAAGGAAAATAATGGAAAAATGAAGAAATTAGAGGCCTCATTGATAAAAAGGCTTCTGAGGATCAGTTTGTAGCTTTTGTTAGTGTAACCTTTTGTCAGTATAGTTTTTGAGCTCTCTCTCTCTATTCTCTCTCTCGCACAACTCTTGGACACTGAGAGTTTTCTTGGAGCACTTTAACATTGGATCAAGGAAAGCAAAGGAAGGACCAAGAAGGCGAAGGAAGTCAAAGATCAAGTAAGGAAGAGCAGGATCAAACAGCTACAATGGGATTACTTGTAGGTATCGATTTGCATGTGTGATTTTCTTGGTTTTTGTTGTTGTCATTAACATGGGTTTTGCCATGTGTGACAATGTTCTTCAACTTTGCCTTGCCATTTCCAAATAGCCATGGTGTGGTGGGTTCTCTTGTATTTGGTTAAGCTGGATTGATAGATGGACTCAAAGTTGAGTGGGGTGGTCTCAGGATTATTCACAGGCCTAGGAATCCCAGGATGAGATACATGGTAAAGCATGGTTGTGAACACCTTGATTGAGCCTAGGAATCCCGGGATGGGATATACGTTAAATCTCAAAGGTGAATACCCTTGATTGAGCCCGGGAATCCCAAGATGGGATATATAGTAAACTTCATAAGGGAATACCCTTGATTGGGCCTAGGAAACTCTTGACCAGTTATGGTGGGATACATAGTAAAGCCCAAAGGGTGGAGACCTCGTAGGCCTGGGAATCCCTTGACCAGTAATGGCAGGATACATGGTAATGCTGAGAGGTTGAGATAGACAAATTCCTCACGGTTTAGGTGGAGAGATCCATAGGTATCCATGCTTGTTTAGGGCGTATTGATCTGGTAGGGATTGCGGTAAATACTGGTTGTATTGATGAGGGTTCAAGCCTAGTGATCTAGTGGGGATTGTGGTAAATCCTAAGGAAGCCCTGGTTTGGTTTGTTGTTAGTCCCACATTCATGCTTGGAATATGGAACGAGGGTGATTGGCTGAAATAAAGATTTGGTTCAACCCAATCTATGATCAGGTGGTTCGTGCAAGTCCCAGATCTGGTTGGCTTTTGCATTCATTAATAAGATCTTGTTCTCCTTGGTATTTCATGTGTAAATGTATTGGTTCATATGTGATTCTTATGGTTGTTATATCCTTGTTATTTTTGTTGGCTATATGTTGGTTATGAGTATGTTTTATGATTGACTTGATGTATGGTTCTCATCATGTTTTGATTAACAAATGAATGTATGACCTAATAGATGATAATGCAGCTATTGTGATATGGCAATAATGCTTCTTTACGAATCTCATATAAGTATGAGATCCCTATGCTCAGATTTGTTGTTATGACCTGTAGGTTACATATTTGTGACATGTTTGATGAAATGTTTGTCATGGCTGGTAGGGGTCAAATCAAGTACTTGCATTAGTGATTGCATTAGTAGCTTTGTTACATTGTTTATTATTCATTTATGAAAGTTTCATGAAGTTCTGGGTAGTGGCTTGAGACCTAGCCATGAAAAAGTGGCTTAGAATCTGGGGTCGCTGGCATAGAATTGCCTGAAAAAATCCACAGGCACTAGCATGCTTTGCTATGGGAGTGATTAGAAGGCCTCAATCGCATGCACGACTTGTCATGGGAGCAGTTGAGGGTCCAGATTAGTGAAATGTCAAGTTTCCTCAAGGGTTGGTCACCTCGAAGGGTTGGTTGGCTCCTGAAGGTTCTGCAGCATGTGTGGAAGGTCAATTTGGTTTCGTTATGTTAGTTCCACTTCCTTAACTATACATGGGGAGTTGAATCACATCATAGTAGCCTCTAGTCACATGTTTACCCTAGTGGATCAATTAGCTTGGGTAAATATGGGAGGAGGGTGTTACAGAGTGGTATCAAAGTGAGTTTCATTATCTTTGGGTGGTGTCTAGTTTCCGTTCTCTTTGTGTGATATATGATACCACAGGGTGGTATCAGAGCATTGTTCACCCCTTGGACTGGATGGGAAGTGTGCTAGTCATGCATACATGTCAGTTGCACATGTGTTCTTTATGCTTGTGGTCTATGTGCTCATTGTGTATGCATGGTGGTGGTCATTTTTGCAGTTGTATCACCATGTGAAATTTGATGGTGTTGTTGCTAGATGTGGCATCATGAGTGTATGTCGGTTATGCATTGGTTATGCATGTCAGTGTCTATGTGTTGTTATGCATGCATTGTCATGGTTAAGGTTGTTTTCCATGAGGTCATTGTGTGTAGTTATGTCATCATGATGCTCTTGGTATGTTACGATGTTGATGTGTTAGTTGAGATAGAGCAGGAGAGGCAGATCATCAAAGCGAGGTTACAACACTAGACTTCGGGGTAAGAGCATATTGTCATACAAGTTTGTTTGTTGGGAATGTAGGTATGTTAGTTAATGGATTTCTATATGCATTAGGATTATATACATGCCTGTGATTATATTGTTGTTGTGGTTACATGTATGATATATGCTAGTTGATCAGTGTGGTCATGTGCACATGCATTAGATAGTTGTGAATGATAATAACTTGTTGTTATATGCATTGTGGTCATATGCATGATGATTATGGTCATTGCAGTTAAGTTCTTGATATTATTATGTATCATGCTAATCTAGATTGGCATGTGCATATGGTTATGGTTATGATATTCAGGTATGAGTCAATATACTTGTGATATTGTGTTGTACTAATCTAGATTGACTGTGCATATGTGATTGTTATGCATGAATGACAATTGTTTATGAGTTTACGATGTGAACATGTTAGCTAGTTATTATTATGGACATCATGACCTTATTTATGTTTGAGTTGATATGTTTTGAAGTTATATCGTGCTAATCTAGACTGATTGTGTAGACAAGATAGCCTCCCCTGAGATATATTAAGGTATGAGTTTTCTTACGTCGTCTACTTGGTGCTTGAATGTTTGATTATGTTGTCTATTTTGTGTTTGAGTGTTTGATGTCTATCATGTCATTTATTTGTTGTTTGAATGTTTGATTAGTTGCATGATATGAGTTTGTATCTATAATATTTCCTAAATGAATGATCTTGTTTTGAGATGGTTGCACTAACACATATGTGTTGAGAACGATTGATATGTACTTGAGTGTAAGTGGGTGCTAGTTGTAGTATTATTACTAATGACTGTAAGTTGACTGTTGTTTATGACATGGATGTTAGTCTTGGAAAAGGTTGATTTCATATTAATAGACATGATGTCTTGATCTTTGGAACATGTCACTGACATGTGTGAACAATTGTCGGGAAACATGCTTGGTATTAGCATGAAAAGGTAATAATTGATTTGTTTATATAAGTAACAGCTCGATGATGTGATAGTAGATAATAAGTCTCAATTGCATCAATGTAAAATTTAAAAGAAATGAATTGGAAGATAATTCCTTTGACTATGTTTATAAATCGTAGTTTCGAACGAATGAGTGCTTGCATGAATACATGTAGTCTTCTTAACCTTGATTTTGTTTGACATTATATGGATATGTGTTATAGTCATGAACATGTCTTTGACAGGTATAACAACTTGTTTCTAGTTATAGTTGGCTCCGTTAAGGGAACTGGGGTCTCTTGAGAGATGATACATGTACATGTTCAGTTGCAAGGCAACGTGCTTGGCACAATAAGGTAAGATAACTGGTATATTGTTATATTTACTTATGCACTGACAATTGTGTGTTTATGGCAGTATGATGCAGGGGATTGCATGGCAAAGAGACTGCCATGTAATCTTGAAGAAGGATCAGGTTGAGCTTTCCCTTGGAGGTATTGGGAACCATGGGGTTGAGTCATGGTGTTTTTTGCTCGTCTTGTGCTTTTGGTATTTTGTGATTTGTTGCACTTGATTGCAACTTTATTTATGTCTAGTGCATGATCATGCCACTTTGTTTGTAATGTCATATTGCTATTGGTTTTCATGGTTTTTCTTCTTGGTTGCTTTTGGTTCTTTCCTTCTGTGTTTTGAGGATCTTGGTAATTGGTTGGGAAGGAGGAAGTTAATGGAGCTCGGGGAGAGTTGTGTGCTACCCAATAGGTAATGTAAGACTTGGATGAAGTCAGTGCATGAGTAAGGCCAACTGAAGGAAAGAGTATGAGAATCAGTTGAGTTGGTTGGGTCCATTGGGATAAATGGATGATGGCATAACAATCATGAGAAAGGTAGTGGGAAAGGTAAAGTAAATGGGCTTAAGCTAACAAATGCCTTGGCTAAGTTGGGAACTGCTTTTCTCAATGTTGTGCATGTTGTGCATGGATAAAAGGAGTTCTCTTGACCTTAACCTTATGATATTTGGTAATTGTGTTGTGATTATGATTATGATGATGTCTATATATGTAAATATGTGTATGCACGTCGTTGTATGACAGGGTCGTCAGGGATCATGATTGTTTTATGTTAATGATTATATGTATATATGTATGTCGTTGTCTGACAGGGTCGTTAAGGATCATAATTGTTTTATGTAGATGTTTATATGTATATATGTATGCATGTATGTCATTGTTTGACAGGGCCATTAGGGATCATTCTTGTAGAGGAATGATTGCTTATGCAAGTGAATGGCAGGAAGAGGTTCCTAATTTACGAGGAATCAAGTGGACGAGTAACCTTGACAGATACACAAGGTCAATATTACGTGGATATGAATTGATATTATATGTTTGTACTATGTCTATGTTTATGTTATGGACAAGTAATGTTGAGGGATACATCAATAGAATGGAAGCAGTATGATCTATGATATGCTGGGACAAGCATGGAGAGAGGGAAGACATTAGAAGCAAGGTTGCTTGGTAGAGTCAGTGTGTGGTCTATGGAGGTGCAGTACTATTGTTGTATATATGATGTACATGTTGCACCTGTGATGTTGTGTGCATGTAGTGTTGTGTGTACAGGGTGTTGTGTACATGTTGTTTATGCAATACTATGTATAGATGGTGTTGTGTAGATGTTGTTTATGCAGTGTTATGTACAAATGGTGTTATGTGCATGTTGGATATGTGGTGCTATGTACATATGGTGTTGTGTGCATGTTGGATATGCAGCGATGTGCACATATGGTGTTGTGCACATGTTGGATATGCAGTGCTTTATATATAAGGTGCTTTGTGCATGTTGGATATGCAGTGTTGTGTACATATGGTGTGGCGTGCATGTTGTACATATGGTGATATGTACATGTGGTGTTGTGTGTATGATTGTGCATGAGGTGATGTGTGCATGTGGTGCCATGTACATGTTTTACATGGAGTGTTGTGTGCATGTGGTGTTGTGTACATGTCGTGCATGTGGTGTTGTGTACATGTGGTACTGTATACACATTGTGCAGGTGGTGTTGTGTACACATTGTGTAGGTGGTGTTGTGTACATGTTGTGTAGGTGGTGTTGTGTGCATGTGGTATTGTGTATATGTTGTACAAGTGGTACTTTTGTACATGTGGTATTGTATGCATGTCGTACATGCTGTGTGGTGCACATGTGGATTGCGTGCATGTTGTACATGTTGTTTTGTGTATGTGTGGCACTGTGTATGTGCATTGCGTAGTTGTGGTATCATGACATGTGTATTCGTCATGTTGTACACCGAGTGTAGGTGTATGTGTTATGTTGTACTCTGTGTATGTATATGTATTGTGTTGTACACTAGTTATAGGTGTATGCATTGTCTCGTGTTGTACGTTGGGTGTAAGTATATTTGTTGTGTTGTACACTGGATGCAGGTTATATGTTGTGTTGTATGTCAGGTGTAGGTGTATGTGTTATATGTCAGGTGTAGGTGCATGTATTGTATGGTGTTCTATGTTGCGTGTGGTTATATGTGTGTGATGTACACTATGTGTACATGATTGAAGAGAAGGCACTAGGTGTTTGTCAAGTGTGGCAACCAATCTGACGTGTGTATGGAAATGACAAAGGATAAAGGTAGAAGCTAAGGATCGATTAAAGGATAACTATCAATATTTTGTCAGTCTTAACTATGCATGTGATTTATAATTATGGTTTATGATGGTTACATGTAATCTATGATTTTGATTATGATGGTTGCGTTTTGAGCTAACTGGTTGTGATATGCTTATTCATGATGATTTGGTCAAAGATCTAGTTTGACTTATTGTGATAGGAAGTAAACAAAATTGCAAGTGTACCCTATTGACAGGCCATCAATGAGGTATGATTTGATTTGATTTTAATTTATTTTGAATCTAATGGTAGTTATGTGCTTGGTACAAGAGAGCATGAAAATGCTTGATTGGGTGGTTGAAACTGATTACAAGCATTACCAACAACAACAAAAGGAATTGGACCATGCAATAGTATGTTGGTGAAGCACCTAAGGAGAAGAGCCATTGTGAGACACTAGTACCCAATAGTGTCCATTGATTTCCATGAGCATGCTATGACAAGTATGATGGTTTGGAGGGAGGTATATGCCTTCGCTTTTGGACCTTTTGATGTGAGGAAACCTTGCCAAGGGATAGATTGTCTGGGAAAGGGGATGTCGGGGAACTTGGAAGGTGAGTGACTACACGGAAGGGGATGACCAGATTACCCAAGGATTGTGTAGAAGAGAAGGGAAGGTTGAGGGATGGATTTTTTTGGTCATTAGCATTGCTATATGGAATCATATGCACATTAATAGTGTGCCCTGAAACAATGAGCCGATAACTATTCATTAAGAGGACAACAACGCAGGATTGTAGCATTGGCCATTAGATGCAGTGTGACTTTGGTAGTGTATTTTGGACTTCCTAGAAAGGAAGTGAATCACGATATTACTTTGAGGGCGGATGTGTGAGCCTTTGGATTCCCTTGTTGTAGATACATGCATCGTATCCTTTTATTTGTTGGTCAGAACAAATGTGTGTATGTGTATATTATTGTAAATATTGTATCGAGCTGGATCTATAAAGCTCCATAGACAGTATAGTTATCTGTTGATTGAAGCAAATGTGCATAAGCATATATGGTTGTTATTGTAAATACCGTAATAGGTTGTGTTATAAAGCACCAGTAAACGGTATGTTTGTCATGTTTCAGTAGATTGCTCATTGTAAATACTGCAACGAGCTTGTTATAAAGCTCCATAAGTAGTATGTTTTGTTTTTTTCAGTAGTCTTGCTAGTTATAGGTGTCATTGAACACCGAGGACAGTGTTCCCCCAAGGGGGAGGGTTCTGTAACAACCCTGGTAAAAAATTCATGTAAATATAAAGTTAATAAAGGCAAATAATAACCAAGGTCATGGGACACGTATTACAAGCTGAATGTTGGGAAAAATATCCTAGTGTGGGTGTTCAATTAGTTTATTATGGCTAAAGGAAATTTGCAAAGGCAATGACAAAGGCTTTGGAAAGGCAAATGACATTTTTGGCAATTTATTTATGAAAATAATGGAAATTAGGAGAAAAGGAAGGTGAAAGGTCACAAGTTGCATGTGAAAAGGAAAATGAAGGAAAATAATGGAAAATTGAATAAATCAAAGGCCTCATTGATAAAAATGCTTTTGAGGAGTAGCTCGTAGCTTTTGCCAGTGTAACATTTTGTCAGTCCAGTTTTGGGTCTCTCTCTCTATTCTCTCTCTCACAAACTCTTGGACACTTAGAGTTTTCTTGGAGCACTCTAGCATTGGATCAAGGAAAGCAATGGAAGGACCAAGAAGGCAAAGGAAATAAAATATCAAGTAAGGAAGATCAGGATTAAACAACTACAACAGGATTACTAGTAGGTATCAATTTGCATGTGTGATTTCCTTGCTAAATGTCGCATGCATGGTACATGCATGTGTGTTCTTGGTTCTTTTGTTGTCATTGGCATGGGTTTTGCCATGTGTTACAATGTTCTTCAACATTGCCTTGCAATTTCTGGATAGACATGGTGTGGTGGGTTCTCTTGTATTTGGTTGAGCTGGATGGAATCGAAGCTGAGTGGGGTGGTCTCAAGATTATTTAGAGGCCTAGGAATCCCGGGATGGGATACACGGTAAAGCCTGGTTGTGAACACCTTAATTGGGCCTAGAAATCCCTGGATGGGATATATGGTAAATCTCAGAGGTGAATACCCTTGATTGAGCCTAGGAATACAGAGATGTGATATATGGTAAAACTTAGAGGGAAATACCCTTGATTAGCCATAGGAATCCATTGATCATTGATGGTGGGATACATGGTAAATCCCAAAGTGTAGAGACCTCATAGGCCTAGGAATCCCTTAACTCGTAATGGCAGGATACATAGTAAAGTCGAGAGGTTGAGACAAACAAATTTATCATGGTTTAGGTGGAGAGATCCAGAGGCATCCATGCTTGTTTAGGACCTAGTGATCCGGTGGGGATTGCAGTAAAACCTCATTGTACTGATGAGGGTTTAGGCCTAGTGATCTGGCAGGGATTGTGGTAAAGTTTGAGGAAGCCCTGGTTGGTTTTTTTGTTAGTTCCACATTCATGCTTGGAATATGGCACAGGGGTGATTGGTTAAAAGAAAGATTTGGTTCAACCCAATCTATGGTCGGGTGGTTCGTGGATGTCCTAGACCTGGTTGGATTTAGCATTCATTAATAAGAGCTTCTTCTCCTTGGTATTTCATGTGTAAATGTAATTGTTCATATGTGATTCATATGGTTGTTATATCCTTGTTATTTATGTTGGTTATATGCTAGTTATGAGTATGTTTTATGACAAATTTGATGTATGGTTCTATTGACGGGCTGGAATTCTCCACAAACAACAGAGGGGATATCCTCGTTGTAGGTTCCCAACTAGACCCTGCACCATTTTCTTTAGGGATCCCGTCTGGTATGTAGGCTTGACTGTCGTTCAGGTGTGTTGAGCTTGCTTTGGAGGAAAGTGAGTTGCGGGCTCAATTGAATGCATGAACTTCAATAAACACAAGGAAATAATTGACAAATATCTTATAACGTGCATTCCATGAATAGCCAGACTATTAACAACATAAACCTTACGGAAAGTAATTGTTAGCAGACTTCAAATAAGACTCATGTTTCATAAGATAAGTGCTTAACAACTGTAAATTAGTTCACATAAATCAAATATCTATACGCATAAGTAAATGTACAGTCAAGAATAGATTATATCAATACCAACGAAATAGTTCACCAGTACAAGCATAAAGTTAGCAAATCATATACCATCCATGCATAGCAACTCAAAGTTTGTTGTATGAGACAACACATGACAAACTGTAAATAAAAGAACTCTCAAGAACATCCAATCCATCAAGCGAAATACTCATGGCATTACGACATAAAAGATTTGAGGAATCCAATAGTGGAATATTATAATCACTCCTTGCATCAATTAGAAGAGCGTAAGTTCTCTCAAACAATATGTCTCAAAAAAGGTCCTCAGCCAAAAACCCCCACTTGAGCAATGAGGCCCGAGGGAACATTTATAGAGATGAGGTGACTATTCACCTACAGTTACCCTTGGCCTTCCCTTGTGCCCTTTCGGCTACCCTCGTGTGGTCAATTGTTGTGCCATAGTATTGTCAATGCACGTGGTCTCAGAGGACCCTCTCGGAGTTCCTCATATCTATTTCCATCTGTGGGCTTGCTCTTATCCATCTTCTGATGTTATGTCTATCATGGCCATTAGATTTTTAGGAGCCTAAGTGGATCCAGTTTCCGTATTGTCAAACCCCTAATTTCTCCACATTCATTCACCCTTTCTCCCCTCCTTTCACTTGCAAGAAAATGACATGGGTCAAACAAATTTACAGACATGAATACCTTAAAACATAAGGAATTGACTGCTAGAAAAATTATTAAATTGGACCCCTGTATAGTTCCTTTTGTGACACAATGTTATTAGAGAGGGTGGCTTTTATAGGGTCTTCCTGTGCTTCTTAAATCAATATTTTGTCCAGGGACCCACTATGGAGCTAGTGTTGAATGTAGCCCCACTACTTTGCTGAGCCAAGGGCACAATAATTTCTTTAATCACTTCCCATACCAAAGCTTGCGACATGATACAGGGGTCTCACTTAGTGGCTCTGTAGCAGTGTTCAATTGTCAAGTGTTTTTTGGCATTGCTCCTTCCATTGACACAACACCCTGAGGGGGTACATGGAGTGATTTTTCTCGTTAGCTCAAAGCCTAGGTGTGGAGCTTCTAGAGAAAAACCCCAACTTCCTTCACCAAGTTCACATTATGCTTTCTCATGCCATATGGTGTTATCAGGGCAAGTGGTTTTGCCAAATCTTGTGAGGCTATCAGAGGTGCCCTCTTGTTGTTTGGGTTGCTGCTCTGAATCAGTGTGTGTGTACATGATAATTTGATTGTTGGGGCCTTTGGATCAGTGTAATGAACCTCCTCAATGCACTACTTAGTCCATTAATCTTGTGTTCAATATGAGCGAATTTTGGGTAGCAATAGTGGTGAATGAGAAAATCAGACCCAAGGGCAATAGTTGAATAATCATCAACACAAATCATCCACAAGTAAATTCCCCCAAGTACACAACGTTCATGCACCTACGTGAATGCCCATAAAATATTGCAAATCGCGAGGGAGTACGTAAAGGAGCCCTCTGGAAATCACAATGCTACATGCTTGGATTCAAACTACTCAATCCTCCAAATTCATTTCCATATTTCCCAATTGTAGTTGGGAGGAAAAATTACCATCACAACCTTGAGCGTAGGTCCCTTCAAAATTGAGTTTGGTACCTGTTTCCTATCCAATCTCCATGGTGCTTTAGGTTTACATGATTGCGATACTGAAGTTGATGCTACCATCTCAGTAGTGGCCTGGATGAAAAATACTGAATTTGCAAATGAAGTGATTTGCAAACATAAATCTCTTAGGATTCGACCACCATACAGGAAACTTTCACTTGGTCGCAATCATTAATTTTATGCCTTGCATTTTTATGGTGTCCACTAGACTACCTAGTTCACAATTTTAGCTTGCGTCCATTTATGTAGTGGATTCATTAAAAAGGAGGTCGCATTGGTCGCACAAAATGAGGAGTCGCACCAACCCTTGGCTACTTCGGGAGTGACTTTGTGACCTGGCGACTTGGGAGAGGTTGCAGAGTTGCATTTCACAGAGGTCACAACTATCTAGCCATTTCACTGAGGTCTAAGAATGCGATGACGTGACTTGGGTAGAATTGTGACTATCTGGAGGTTGCACAGTCACGTTTTAAACAAGTCACACTTCTGTAAGTCTGTCTGGGGCATTTAAATGCGACCATGTGACTTGCGGATGGAGAGTGACTTATGGGGTAGCCTAGACGCAATCTGTAAATAGGAGGCAGCTTTGGATTGTTTACCCGGACTAAACTATGACTAAGTCAACTGAATGAGGTAGAGACTACATTTGGTGAATGCGATCTGGAGAATATCACACTCAGCAGAGTCACATTATGAGTAGGTTGCGCCCTCTAGGTGTTCAGATGTGATCTAGATATGCGACATTGGTAAATCACATAGTCACCCTCCAAAGCAAGTCGCACATCTATAAGAAGTTGTTAGAACCAAGATTATGCGACCTGTTGAGAGGGGATTGCGACCTATGGGGCTAGCGGGAGAAACTGAATGGCGAAAATTAGAGAGGTCGCACTCCAGTGGCCAAACACATTTGCGACTTGGTGACTTATGAGGATACCCAATTTGACGGAAGTCACAGGGTCACGTTGAAGCTTGGAATGTGTCTACTGGAGCTCACTTCTGTGATTCACGTTTGAACCAAGCTCACGCCTCGCTTTCCTATTCATTCGAATCTAGAAACACCATAAGTGCACAACTCCCATTAACCTTTCTTCATACTTGTGATTCCCATGGACACATTACTGAATGTATGACGGTGCCATCATGACTTTATAGTGATTGTTTACGGTGGATTGTATACCATAAAATGTGTGTGGTCAAGTTCTTTAATGTAGTTCAATCCCAAAAGGGACTTTTCATGGTTGTTTGACCCCGAGTCTGATCCTCTTTCCAACATAGATGTATTTCGAACTCTTGCATCCAATGCAAATGTATTTCCATAAATGGTTCAGGTGCTGGCCATATTTTTCTTTTGCCAATAACTTTCAGTCTCCAATCTTGCTTGTTGAAAAGCGTGCAACAAGAAATGCTTGTTGAGAATGCAACAAGATGATGGAGCTTAGTGGAAAGGAGTCGCCTTCACTAAGTGGTCCCGCATGCAAGTTTTGGCGCAAAGTCTATTTTTAAACATATGGATCATGTCTATGAGTTGCAGGATGCTGTTTATGGATGATTGGTCATGTTGGGAAAAATAGATGGACTTCTATTTTTGGATCAAAATGGTGTGATCAGTCTATTTTTAGACTGTCAGGTAAAAATAGAAACAATCAAATATTAGTAGCCCTTAGTAATATTTGGACTCTAAACTTTATCTTATTCTCTTGGAGCACTTTAGTTGGAGCTACAGATGTGGCACATGCAACTGCCTGAAGGAATCACGTGGTTATCTATGGGTTGACTGAGCTATTGTATGGAGGACTTCAGTTAGGACTTCAGTGATTGAGTTCTATGGAGTTAGATGAGCAGTTAATGGAGTTGTGTTCAGTTTGACTTAGTTGAACTAGTTGTGTTTAGTCTCACTGGCCAATAGACTAAGTGATGAGTTGTGTGAATTAGTTATTAATTAATTCACTAATTATTAACTCATAATGCAACTGAAGAATACATCAGTTAACTCAGTGCATGGACAGTTCAGTGGAGACAAGTGTTAGAGGGAAGTGAAAGGGTGAGTTGTGACTATCAGTTGTGCATGAGATCTTGCACAATCAATGGATTGAGTATGCCCATGAGAGCGCAGTATGTGCCCAGTATTATAGCCTGTGCTCACATGATTTCCAATGAGTGATTTTCCAAGGTAAGTAGAACTTGGAACAAGTTTGGATTCATTCATTCTCATGCAGGTATTGCGCAGTGGAGGCAGGCAAGCAGTGGAGGAGATTTGGAGATCAAATCTGAGTTGTATTGTGTGTAATAGGTGGAGATAGTGTTGGATACTTATGAAGAGTATTGTACTATGTATTGTTACATGTTCTCAATCAATATAATATACAGATAGTTGGGGTTTTTAGCAAGAT
>APFE031415309.1:1263-22020 GCA_000404065.3 Pinus taeda | reverse complement strand
TGATTATATGCATGCGCTATAACAACAGATCTTATTCATTCCACTATTGGATGCTTAGTGATGTGCCTTTGCTTTTAATCATGTGTATGATAATGATATAGATGTTTAAAGTGTGGTAATTTCGCTTCAATCACTCTACCTAACTATTTAGGCACAACAATCTCAAATGAATTAATATCTATGTTATAAAGATACAGTCATCTATATGCTTGTCTTTTACACATAGAACATCAAACGCTACGCTTTAGAGCTCAATAGATTCCCGGGATAGTTTCATTTATTTATATTTTTTTCAATAGTTTTAGCCTTTCGCTCACCGCTAGTGTTATCTATAAATCATTCACCCATCCCACTTATCTATTTCTGGGAAACTGGTCCCATTATCCCCAGTCAGAGCCACTACCCCAAACGGAAAAGGAGCTGCACTAAGGTCCGGACCGGGTGGTTTCCCCAATGTTGTTGCAGTGATTTTCGAGGCATCAACAAAATCTCACTATAATCCATATGCCCTAGATTCTTCAACATGCCACCCTTGAATGTGATAAAAAATATGAGTTGCCTTGTCTTGTTCAAAATTGGTAAGAAGCTCCATTCCAGCATCATATTGAACATGCAACTGAAAATGATTTAGAAACATAGTAGCCAATTCACTAAATGTAGAAAAGGTACCCCCTCTAAGCTCAATGTACCACTTTGAAATGTTTCCATTTAGGGTGCGTTGAAATAATCTAAACCTGATCAAATCATCGATCAAGGAGTTAGATAAGCACCACAAATGTAACATGGTTATATGATCAGCTGGATCCTCTCTAGAATTCCCTTCGAATTTTAGAATATCATATGGAATTTTGGTGGGGACAGGAGGCCTCGCCGGATTGTATCAGATTAGATTGTTTGTCAATTTCGAAAGATATGGCAATTTAAAAGTTTCTAGGAATGGTAAGCATAGAGGAACAAAGATAATTCCTCCCACCAAGAGTATAAATTCTGACATTAGAAAAAGTGTATCTTGGACTTAGAGAGGCACTAGGTTTCCCTCGTTACTCGTAGAAGGAACTGAAACATAAGGAAATCCTTGTGGCCCAGAAGTATTCAGAGGGTATCCACCCCCTACCGTAGGGTAACCATACATAGGATAGTTTCCTCCTAGCAGAACATTGAAAGAAGGGGAAAGCCCTAGATAAGGATTCCATGCACTATCTAGCAAAGGAAAGACTTGTGAGGTTCGAGCAAAAGGGAAGGGCATACTCCCCTATTGAAAAAGTATATGGGATAAGTTCCCAACCCCTAAAACACTAAAAGAATGATTTGGCTGGCCTTGATTTCCTTGGAAAGGATTGACATTTTGAGCCTATCTAGAGAAAGGTATCGATCCTAAGTTCAAATATGGATTGGAAGGAGGAAAATGACCACTTCCAAAAGTGAAACCCCTTAAAATATGTTGAACCACTTGGCATAGAATTCATGGATGTGGAGACAGTAGATGGGAAGGTTGAAGGAAATGAAGGAATCCCACTGGATGGCATCACGAAAGGATAGGCACCAGTGAAAGGGGCAGAATGTTGGGTACCCCCACTTGAACCTAGAATGGAGGTAGAGTCAACAACTATTATACTAGGCATAACATTAGAGATAGGAATATTACCCCCTCCTGCAACTAAAGGAGGGTTCTGTACACCAGAAGTATTAGTAGCCATACTTACACCACTAACATTCACCATTGGAAAGAAAGGAGAGTGAACAGGGCTTTCCATCCTGTGAATCGGGGTACCCATGTATTCCACAATGTAAGGAAGATGGGAAGGGATATGTTTTGAAGGATTCATGGGGGACTCAAAGACGTCTTCAGTATAAACCTCATCTTCTGATTTGAAGAGAAACCTAGCAAAGACCAGAGTGTTTCCGTCCAAATTATGAGCTGAACTAGGTTCACCCTATGAAATGAGCACCCCTGGAGAAGGATTAATCTCCGATGCATGAAATTCTACTGGTTGAAAATCACCAACAAAATTTCTCCTACACCTTCTAGATTAAGGATCAACACTCGCAGTTGAAATTCCACGAAGCCTCCTAGGCTGACGAACCGGTATATCAACCACTTTTAAATATTAAGAGAAAATTTTAAATACTCAAAAATAAAAACTTATGGAAATCTAGGAGAAAAAAAATCACTAAAAAGTCCCTAAATATACAACCAAACAAGCAGCTTCCAGGTATTTCCTCTTTGGGTGATTAGGATGAGACACTAAAATGAAAGAAAGAGAATATAAGAGCCTTTCGAAGATATTTTGAGATAATTACGACCCAAGCCTACCAAAAAAGGTATTAGAAATAGTTACATTGACCTCCAGACAATAGCCTTTTTTGGTGCAAGTACCCAAGCTTTGCAAGGGCACCCTCTAGAAGTATTGTGAAAGTGATGCAACGTATGTCTTAGGCACCATGGTAACTCCCCCCCGCAATTGCCTGTACGGTCCCTAGGATAGGCTACTAAGGCCACCAACTCATAATCAGAGGCCGAGCAGAATAGTCATGACTGAGAGATCCAACAAGTAAGAGAGGGGGTATCTCTCTTTCCCTAACTTCACTCATCCTCATGCTTAACTCATGTGTTAGAAGAGCTTTCCCAGAAAAACTAATGATAGTGATTACACTCTTTAATCAACTTCTATGTTTCAGTTTAGAGTGGCCTCAGAGATTTTACTCTCCACGCACCTGTTCCAAGGCCCTAAATGTTGTAGAATGATTTATGTATCTATGACAAAAATAAAATCTAGTTCATTTTAAATTAAGAACTAGATTTTATCGATTGTTATTTAGGTTGCAGGTAGTGGAAGTGAAACTTGTGATGTTCTGACACAAAAGAAACCAATAGAAAAGTAGGCTACATGCAAATGAAACTTCTTTTTCTTCAATGAAAAGTGATCTCTACAAGGTTCTATGAGAAATCTATGAAAGCAAAACTCTTTTCTTTTTCCTTTAAACACACTCACATGTTCAGCATCTGTCGAAAGATACTAAAATTCCTAAAATGCAAACTACCTTAATGCATTCTAAAATGCCCAAATGCAAGATTCTATGGAATGCTCTAAACGAACAAATGTGTTCTTTAAAAGACCAAAAGCCAAAATTTGACAAACAGGGAGAAACAAGTATCCAAGAAATGATCTCCCAAACGAAGCAAATTTCAACCTCAAGCAAAGATTTTCATACTTGTTGAAAATCCAAAAAGACCAAAAAAACCTAACACCAACGAAAAGAAAGGAAAAAAATAAATGTTTCTTATCTTTTTCTTTTAAAGGACTTATGACAAGAGTTTCAAGAAGGTAAAGCAATTAATCACTTCAAGAACAAAATCAAGCGAAAAACTCCAAACTTCACAAGCCATAAAAAATCACAAAGATGATAAGACTAAAGTGAATAAGAGACCAAAACATCTGAACAAATTGACCTGAAAGATACATAAAAGATTCATAAAAACAAAAATATTTTTGAGAACCAAAATATTTCACTAAACCAAAATTTCATAGACCCTTCTCAAATAATAAAAAAGAAACCAAATGAGTCACCTTGAAGAATCAAAGCGAAGTAATGAAAGTAGTGGATTATAAGCAAGTTGAGAACCAACTCATTGTGCCAAAAGCATAGAATAGATAGACACTTCACAAAGAAGTTCTGAAACACAAACTTCAGATGCAAAAACTTTGAAAAAATGAAAATCCTAGGTTGATAGAATCTCTTTGCAAAAAGAGATAAAGAAATAGACACCATCAAGAAACAAGACCATTCCAGACTGTAGATGACTTTAAGAAAGTAGAAAAAACTAGGCTACACCCTTGACTAAAGGAAAAACTTGAAAAATTCAAAATTTTCGAAATATACACAACTGTGTAATAACAAGTCTGCATATACACACGACCATTTCTTAAGAAACTAGCATATATGTTGGTTTCTTTGGCAGAAACTATGTATGTATGCTTCTGTGTACTCCAGAAGATCAGACTAATTTCATAGACTCCAAATGAGTGAAAAATACTGGAAAAATCAATAAACAATAAATAAAATACCAGATCAAAGGAAAAACAACCCTTCTAGGAAATGCATGACTGTATTTCCCTAGTGGAGTCGCCAATTTTGTTGGCGAGAAAAACTTCCCTAAGGTAAGGGTTGACAACCTCAATAGATCGAAGGTAGACAATCAAAAAGAAGCATACATTCAAGCAAGCGAACTATACACACACCAAAGTTTTGTTTGAGAGGAATACCTGTAGGTCCTACATTTGATGTCATTCTCATAGGGTCCAAACCCTCTGCTTCCTCCCAAGCGAGCAAACCAGCAACACAATTCAGAGAAGCATATACATAATAAGTAGTTCAAAGTGCATGCACAATAAAAATGTTATATCATCAAGCACAAACATATAAATCATGACATATTACACATGAATCATGAAAACATGATATCATAACATATCAGAAACTAGACAGAGCTTCTTTATTGATATCAACAAAGATTAGTGGAGAGATACAACCTGATCCAACCACAACACCAACAAAACCTTCCTCTGGATCCGTCTAGCTCAAGCCTTAAAGATCACCTCTCAAGCATGTGCAAAAGGATGCCATATAATGAAGGATGATCATATATGAAAGGAAACAAGGGTTTCCTATGACTCGGAGTGCGGGAGGCATAGGGAAAATCAAACTTGATCTATGGACTGAAAAGACTATAATGTCGATATCATATCTCCCTCATGTTGTTAGGCCTTCTCATGAGGTTTATAAATATCACCATAAATCAGTTGATTCAGTTATGCCATGGGATCTTGTAGGTGAGGTTTTAGTGAACCCGTAAACCTCGCCCAAAAAATAGGATATTATTTTATTTTTTCATAAATAATATACATGGGTTTTGTATTATGGTACCCGTTTGTGTACGTGCTTTTTAAAGGGCAGAGTCACGTATGGAATTTAAAATATTGTTTTTTAATAAATGATCAAGTATGTACGAGAAATGGCTTCCCAATGCCATACTAGAGCATTAGAACTACAAGAGTGTTGAATGATGTTATAACACCTATACTTTTCCCATAGGTTTCCATTGATATGGCGGGCCCACGAGATCCTCGTATATTGCAGTGGGTTTCATTAATGGCCTGCCATAGAGGTGGTGATTGTCAAGTGATCAGATACACTCCTATATATTTTAGATGACTGAGTTGCCAACTCATCATGATTGAGGATTACCCATATGTGGGTATGGATTTTAGAGGTTATCTAGATATCCCTCTTCATGCATGAATGCAATTGGGTGACATAGGTAAAAACTCTCTTTTGTTGTTTTGTATTTTTTCAAATTTTGTTTTGTTTTTGTTTTTAACTTACATCCAAGATTAAATATATAAAAATATCATGAAGATGTGGGACCAGTCAGACCAACAACAATGCAACATATTGCTAGATGTGATGAGAAACTAGTCCCTATGGAGCATGATCCATTTGCAGTAGAGACCCTAGATGAGATTGAGAGTAACTTAGAGAGAATAACTCGGGATATCTGAGACATCCAGATTGGTGATCTTCCTCCTCTCTATCAAAGGCATACAAGAGGTGTACCTGGGAGTACCTCATGCCATCCTTTGCTATCATGAGAACCGTGCTTAGTCTCTAGGAATAGAGCTAGATTTATTTTTTGGTATATCGACATGTTCTGATAATTAAGGGTGCGGGCCTCATATGTCTTGGATGAAAATTTTGTAAACTCATTTTTTTACAAAAAATATGGTTAATGGAGACTACATCTATTTTCTCAACTTATTTTGTACAATATGTGAATGATTATTGTTTTACCTTTTACAAATGTCGATTCAACACATAATTTGTCAATGCATCAATTAATGTGTCTAAATGTGTTGGAATGTGTTGGTATTCAATGTAATGAAATTCTCTTTCCAAGAGACAAACCTGTAAAATAATTCTTAACATTTAATAACTTCTAACTAAATAAACATGACTTAATTATAATACTATGAGTTGAGAACCCAATCTAACGATTAAACATTGAATACCAAATGAAAGGGCATCAGATAATAGTTTAATGGTCGCACTATATTCTGTAATATTGTTCTCGTTTGGCTAAGGTATATTCCATGAAGACTCACTAACTCATCAGTGCTAAAATAGATGGCCCAAGATGTGGAAGAAAGATTCTGAGTACTATGACTAGAACCATCAAAATAGCCAATGTAAGTTTGAAGGAGCGTCGACATCTGCAAATCAAGAGTAAAACAAGATAAGCAGGGGAAATAGAGGGAGTTTGAAAAAAAGAAGTAAAATTTCCACACATGTAAAATATGATACAACAATATACGATATACCCATGTAGTAAATCAAGTGTAGTACTTTTTCAGGTAAAGCCTATTTCTAGGCTTAGCCAAAGGAATATCGTCATAGTCAACTAGCTCATAAGCACATTTTGTCAATGCACGTTTTACAATTAGGGACCATGCCACATAGGTTCGAACTTACCAGCTCCTAACTTATCATGTTCTTGATCATAAACCAAGACCAATTCACCTTCTGAATACATACGAGGAATTACATTTCCACCAAATTGTGCCTTAACATGTCTCTTATGAGTCTCATTAGCCAATGCAGCAACATGAGAAGTCTCATCTAGATGTGCTAATTATAAAAAATGTTCCTCCTCTGCAGAAGTAGCAATAAGTAGTTTGATTGTTATCTTTAATGATGATATTTCACATTCAATAGGTAGAACTGCTTCCAGACCATAAACTAATTGAAAGGGTGTAAACCCGGTTGCAGTTTTTGTTGAGGTGCGATATGCGCATAATGCTAAGAAAACCACTAAATGCCAGTTTCATGTATGAATACCTATAATCCATTGAAGCATAGTGGTTAAAACTTTGTTCATGGCTTCTACCTAGGCATTGGGCTCTAGGTAATATGCAGTAAGTCTGGTCATCATAAAGTTTCGAAAATGACTGCCATGGTCTGTGATGATGGCTTGTGGTACACAAAACCTAGCAATCACATGATTGAATATGAAAATATCAGTGATTTCACCATCATCTATATATGTAGGCATTACCTTGGCCCATTTTGTAAAATAATCCACAATTCCACAATTAGGATAATATACTCATGCCCCTCGAATGAGTGAGGGTTACATATAATGAAATCGATGTCCCATTTCACAAAGGGACCTATGATGACGATTGGGTGAACAGGAGCAGGAGGAGCACACATTGTATGATGATAAATTTGAAAATTATGAATTTTTTGGACTGCAATAATGCAATCTTTCAAAAAGGAAGTCTAGAAATATGCAACGCACAATATTTTATGACTAGTGGAAAACCCTAACATATGATCGCCACATGCTCTGGATTGATATTCTTTTAAATCTTTTTCAGCTTCATTTGTCAAACATTGTCCAAAAATTGAATTATCACCATGATAATAAAGTGTATCTATAATAATAGTATATTTCTAGGATTGGTACTGAATGTGACGACGATCAGTTCGAGAAAACTCGGGCCAAAAAGATTGAGTTTGGAGATAAACGATAATATCTCTATACCAAGGGTCTAATGTGCTGATAAGAAAGAGAGATTTATCTAGATGAGAATCCTCTACCATAGTTTCTATCTCAGAATAGGGAAAACCACAAATAAGCTCAACAAACACCAATGATTTATTTGACTTGGATTTTACAAATTCTAAGTCAAATTCTTGTAGGATAACAATCCATTTGGAATATTTACCCCCAAGCAATTGTATGGTAAGAATATAAAACATGGGGTTGAAATATGAAACCACTGTTTTTTTTTTTTGCGTAATAGAATATAGTGACGAAATCTTTGGACAACTTGCACAACTGTCAAGGCCAGTTTCTCACCATGTGCATATTTTATTTCAGAATAGGTAAGATTCCTAATTAAGTAGTAAATTACATGTTAATTGTTTAATTCATCCTCTTGGAATAATACCATACCAATGATTATGTAAAATGAAACTAAATACAAAAAGTAATCTCAATGCTAATCAGGTGGATGCAACAAAGGTGTAAGAGTCAACATGTGTTTAAGTGCATCGAAAGCCTTTTGAGCAGTTTCATCCCAAATGAAAGAGATGCCCTTTTTCAAAAGTTTAGTGAAACCTATAGCTAGCTCTACATAATTTAGAATGAATTGAAGTAAAAAAAATTCTTTCCTCTGCAAACTTTGGAGTTGGCATAAATTGGAAGGAGGAGGAAAATTCAGAATAGCCTATACCTTATGGGGTTCAATACGAATTCCTTCTTTAGACACGACAAATCCTAGAAAATGACTAGATTTCACACAAAAGAACACATTTGTGTGTATTTAAGCGTATATTATAATGCCAACATCAAAGAAAAATTTCTCATTGATGCACTGGATGATCTTCGTGTTTCATTGAATGTGCTAGTAGATTGTCTAAATATGGTTGTGCAATATTTTTAATGTCCTGAAAAGTGTAAGACATAGACCATTGAAAAGTGGCGCTAGCATTCTACAGTCCAAATGGAATCTTTTGATAGGTGAAAGTTCCCTGTGGACAAGTGAATGCAATTTTATGTTGATCCATAGGGAGTATGTTAATTTGATTGTATTTGAAAAACCCGTCCATAAAAGAAAAGATTTCATTATCAGCACAATCATCAATTGTTTGGTCGATATAGGGAGTAGGATAGTTGTCTTTAGGACAATCTTTGTTAATATCTCTATAATCGATACATACTCTTATTTTCCCTTTCTTCATGCTAGTAGGAACAATGTTGGAAACCCAATCAATCAAGGGAACAAGATTGATAAATCCCACCTTTAGAGTTTTTTCAACTTCAACTTTGATAGTGACATCTTTTCTAGGATGTACTGGACGTAATCTCTGTCTGATAGGCTTAGCATATGCGTAGGACTTGATTTAAAGAACTACAATACTTGGGTTGATTCCTGACATTTCCTCATAAGACCATGTAAAAATGTCACAAAATTATTGGAATATGGCCTTATAAGTCTGAATTTCATGAAGTGAACATGAGGCACTTATGATTTTTTTTGTAATTCCAGGTTTCACTCAAATGTTAAGAGGAATTTTTGTAGATATATTCTCTAAATTCTTTTTAGATTTAGATTCAAAAATTGATATAGGGAATTTAGGCTCATCTACAATCTCAGGTGAAAACATGGTATAAAAATTATTCTCAAAATTAACAAAGTTGGGAAGAAAAGAGGAATGATGATGATAATCATCCCAAAGAATTTCATCTAAAGTCATAACTTCCATTATACTCTCATCTATTGGAAACATGTTATCGAAAGGATCAGGAAATGATATAGGTTCCAACTAGGATGACTAAGAATACTTGTCAATGATCACATTCACTCGATTAGTTTTGGTAAGAAGTCATTCTGAAAATGATTGAACAACCCAATAAGCATGTTCCAATGGACTTAGAGGCATCTGGTCACCATAAGTGGTCAAATATGATTGTGTAGGCATGATCCAAGGGCCATATGATTCTTGAGTGCTTGATGAGATCATTTGACCAGAGAAACATTAAAATGAGTGTTGGGTGGAGGGAATACAAAAGTTCCCATCAGTGATGAATCTTTAAGCAAACCAACACCAACATATTCATAAGAAGTATTCATTTTCCCCAAAAAGGGTACACTACCAATTGAATTTAGATCAAAAGTGTAAAAAGACAATTGGTCTACTTTCACTATCCTTCCTTGATGAGGGAATAATATCATTCAAAAAAGTGACGAGACCTATGCAAACATTTCATAAGTCCAACTTCGACCAAAAAAAATATTGTAATCAAATTGAGCATCAACAACTTCTACTTTCATAACAACCTTTCTACCCTCTAATTCTACTAGTAGGTTGTTTAAAATACTGTAAGGCCAAAATACTCTTCCATAAAAGGCTTTAAGAATGGTAGGTGATTGATTGATCATCAAAGAGCCAAAATATTTCCAACAAGAAACAAAAATAATACAACTAGAGGCTCCCTCACCAATCATTGTATGAAAAACTCTTTTGACTTCGAAAAAAACTAGGATTTGAAATGTGATTTGATGTGAGAGTCTAGGTATATGACTTTCAAGATCAAAGAATATGAGGTTAGAATCCTATGGGTCAATTGCCCCAGTGGCTAACAATAGCAACTTCCTTTGTGCTAGACATGTTTGTAGAGCATTAAGGGTAGACATTGTTGAAGGAGACTAATCCATGTCTTCAACATTGTTATAATTTTGAGTCACTTTGGCGTGTGGATTCAAAGACGACTTTCGAATAACACCTTTAGGAGGCGGATGGATTAATATGTCATAATTTGGTTTCTCAATCTATGAAGGTTCACAAGGAGGTGGAACTGATATGGAAGTTTGACTGGTATCATTTCCATTCACAAGATCTTTAGATCCATAATATTTAAACCTAGTGTAACACCCCCTCCTGGGTCTACCCAAAGTAACCATGCCAACCAAGGTAAACATGAGATGAGAAGCTACTATGATGGGATTCAACCTCCTATGTGTCGTTAAGGAAGTTGAATCAATGGAACATCACACACACTCATCCAACACCATTAGCAGACCCCTCAGGAAACAAGTCAACCACTCAAACAGCCTGTCCCTGAGTTCCACTGTTGTTTGAGCAACTTAGGGCACAGTAATGCACCCTAGCAATAGCCCAGGTGAGTTATAACGCTTCACATCCTTTAACCAACAACATTAGTCCCTAGGATAATGATTTGTGGGCCAACAATCCTGAAATTGAGCCGTTTTTCTAGCCCAAACTTCCCCGCCTCTACCTAGAACTTGTTGGAACCTTCAGGAATGATTAAAAACATGATAAAAATGCTAATGAATCAAACTCAACCTCAGGATTAGGCCTGAGCATCCCCAACCAGGACTGACACTCTGTCAAACAGTTGGCATCAATACAACCTACAGGTCTATGATACAAGACAAAGCATAAATGACTTAAATAACTTATGAAACATAACCAGAAGGATCACCTCCTTCGCCAATGAACTATTATATCATGAATTAGGACTTGCATCCATTCATTTAATAATTACCAGTAAATACATGAAATAACCATGACATGAACCATTCATATAAGCATACTTATAACCAACATAAAACCATGTAAATATCAGAGATAAGACAACCATTTAATCCACATATAAATAAGTGAAAAAGTAAGAGAAATTAGCTTTTAGTAATAATAGGAAAATCTGACCAGGTTCGATACTTCCATGTACCACCTGATCATAGACATGGTTGAACCAAATCTCTCTTTCAGCCAGTCACCCCCATACCATATTCCAAGCATGAATGTGGGTCTCATAGAAAAACCAATCAAAGAACAATGAAGGGAATCTAGAGGCTAAACCACCTCCCCCCTCATCAAACCGTGATCACACCAAAATGTGTGCTCTTATAGCAACCAAATTGAACTTGGAATGCCATTCAGAATCAATCACTCTCCTTGAGGAATTTTATGTCTCCTTGTCTCTTAGGATTTACCACAATCCAATGCTAGATCACTATGCCCTAAACCGAGATCAGTCTCTTAGGATATAGCACAATCCAAACCCACATCACTAGGCCCTAAATCGAGACTTCTCCTTAGGCTTTACCATATATCCCACCAAAATTGGTCAAGGGATTCCGAGGCCTTTGGGAATGGAACTTGAGACCACCTCTGGCCACAATTCTGAAATCCAACCAGAAAACCAAAGCTCAAAACCCAAAATAAACATCCCAACACCATGTCATTGAGAAAAAGGCAAGGCTAGGCTAAAATCCACTGTCATAACCCTACAAAACCATGCCACTGATAGCAAAAGAACCATACACCAACATGCAAAGCCATGCATGTCCAAACCAGCTAGGAAATCACACATGCAAAAGGTTACCTGCAATTATTCCTATTGACGCTACGTGATCTTGCTTTCCTTCCTTGATCCTTGTTTTTTTTTCCTTTCGCTTGCTTCCTTTTACTTTCCTTGCTTCAAACTAGAGTGCTCCAAGAAAACTCTAAGCGACCAAGAGTGAAAGAGTGAGAGAGAAAAATGAGAGAGATCTAAAGCTACACTAATAAAAGGTTACCAAATTATCCTCAAAAGACTTTTTATGGATGAGGCCTCTATTTTATTCATTTTCCATTATTTTCCTTCATTTCCTTCCTCACATGAAACCTGTGACTTTTCACCTTCCTTTTCTCCTAATTTCCTTTATTTTCATAAATAAATGTGCCAAAAATTTCTTTTTTCCTTTTAATTCCTTAGCCTTTTCCAATTTTCCTTAGCCAAAACACACATCCAGTGATGCCCACTAGGATATCTTTGCCCAACATTCATCTTGGAATAAGTGTTCCTTAACTGTGGTCTTATATTACCTTTATTAGCTTTTATTACATGAAATTTTTACCAAGGCTATTACAGAACCCTCCCCCTTGGGGAATGTTGTCCTCGGTGTTAAACCACACCATGACCTCAACAAAACCGCTGACAAGCAAACATATTGCCCACGGAGATTTATAACTTAGCTCGTTGCAATATTTACAATGAAAGGCCTGATCAAAAGAAAAAGATCATGACAACATGACAAGATAACAACCATAATAACATGACATCCATACCACTTATTGGAGATTTATAACTTAGCTCGTGGTGGTATTTACATCCATATACATACACATAAATATACCAAAGCATCAGCAAAACATATCCGAAACATATTCCAATATCAAACCAAAATGGCTTTGCCTCAACCAGAAAGCAATGAAGGATACAGGGCCCACATCTAATCACCATCACCCATGTAGCTTCTTCAGGCCCAAAGTGATTCCATTGTACTTTAATTTGCTCTATGGCCCTGTTCCTGAGCATGAGATGTTTCCACTGTAGTATGTACTAAGGCTACCGCTAGAACTCTCCTTCTTGCTCCATCAGTAATACAGATTAATCAATAACATGATCAACATCCTTTATATACTTCATAAGCAATGAAATATAGAAAACATAATGGACTTTCACTGTTGGAAGCAATGCAAGTCGATATCCCACTGATCCAATCCTCTCAAGGATCTCGAAAGGCTTGCAATACCGCGGTGCCAATTTAGCACATGACCCAATCCTAAAAGGTCTTTTCTCGGGCTTGATGCACAAATTTACATGCTCCCCAACCTGAAAATCCTTGAATACCTTGTGCTGAATGGCATAAATCTTCTGTCTATCCTATGCTGCCTTAATATTCTTCTTTATAACCAATATTTCTTGCTCCATGTCCACCAACATATCTTGTCCAATAAGAACCTTGTTCACTGGATCACTCCAGCTGATGGGAGTATTACAACTCTTCCCATACAATGCCTCAAAAGGACTCATCCTCAATGACTCCTGATAACCATTGTTGTATGAAAACTCCACCAATGGTAGATACTCTTCCCATTGCCTCTACTGGTGCATCATGTATATCCTCAACATATCTTCCAAGATCCTGTTGAACCTCTCTGTATGTCCATTTGTCTGGAGATGATAACATGTACTGAAGGCCAACTCTATACCCAACCCTGCAAATAGCTCCTTCCAAAACTTGGAAGTGAAATTTTTGGTGAGCACCAGTATTGCAACAATAATTCTACAACTCCTGGGTTGCCTACTTTACTCTTATCAACCCAGTAGTTCGTAACAAACTTGGAAGCGACGGTGCTATATGCACAAGTACTAGTTCTTACTGCAGGTTGTCACTTGGTAAGCCGGCGCAAGATCACTAGGAGCCCAAGCAAACTTCTATGGATTCTAGAAAAATCTCTATATGTGATGAAAGGAGAGAAAGACTACTCTACAGATACTATTCTAACTGCAAAAAGGAGAAAGTCTGAAATGTAAAGCCAAACTAGTAAACCCAAATTAACCAACTAATCCAACTTTTGAAGAAAGCACTATGAAAACCATGAAAGGAATGCCATTACCTACTCAAGGAAGTAAATAACATCTAATTGAGCTATTTCTGGAAGTAATAAGCAAAAAGCATCTTTTTGGATTTTTATGTATTTTTATGTGAATTTGACATGCATGTAATTTATTGTGTGTGAATGTGGCAGCGAATAGGTGGTGTTGAAGGGTGGTTTTGGGACTTGAGAGGATGTAGGATGGTGTGGATGGGTCCTAGGAGGTCTCAGGTGGTCTTCTGGAGGCTTTTCCCACACTCGGCCTTCAAAAGAAAGCCTACGAGAAAATCTACAAGAGGACACATGAAATCTACAAGAGGAAAACAACGTTCTATAGGAGGCCTACAGGAGGGAGGATGAGAGCAGAGTTCACTGTTTTTAGGGTGTGAGAGTGGGTGAAAGAGATGTATGAAGGTTGGAATGAGGTATTATGGCACCTAGGGTCTACCAAGAATCATTAGGAGAGAGAAAGATGATTGGATTTGCTCAAGGAGAGAGGAAGGAATTCTATGGAAAATGCAGAAAACTAAGGGAGAATTGAGGGGAGACTTGGGCGACCTATAGGGCATGTATCAGATGGAGGATGGGATGGTTGATAGGCTGGCCTACTACTAGAAAATATCTTCTGCATAAACAATTGAAAATCAACCAATAAGATCAAGCAAGCAATGAAATAAGTGCACCTAGGAAAACAGAGTTTTGCATCAAAATAGTCTAAACTATGATCTATGGAAGGAAATGTTGATAACCACTGCAAGAAAGGAAAGAATGAAAGAATACTATCGTAAATAAATAAGTGAGCATTGTGAAGAAGTTCTGAAGCAAAGCAAAACTAGACTATTAACCACTAAAAAGCTGCAAACACTAGAAGTCCTATGAATGAGGAAAATCTGTGTTTTTGGGGCAGAAAGAGGGTCTTTGCCTCAAATCATGGTGCCAAAGGGAGGAAGAAAGGCCAAGGCACTGTTTCTAGCCTTTTGGATCTTCTCTTTATCATTGCCTAACTTGCTATAGAAAGCACAAATGGAAGCAAACTATTGAATCATCAAAAGAAACCTATTATTAACCATAAAAGAAATACATCTAACCGCAACCTAATCTACAAACTGAAATAAAACATAAAAATTCAAGTAAAGAGGAGCTTGGCTGCTTGGATTGGGCCCTAACCCAAGAGCTTCAACCCTCTAAGGTAACTCAGTGCTAGCTCAGATAGGATTCCATCTTTATTATCAAAACAATAACAAGATTACATGAAACTGTCTCAAAAATAATGAGCTCAAAGTTGGAGCAGAGTTTACATAAGCAAAAATTCAACAAAAATCCGAACCTAGTGAGGCCCTTGGCCTCTCTGATTATAGAAATGAAGCTACCAACAACTTCCTTAAAATCAGGGAGGCTTGGCTCCCAAAACTCGAGATAATCATCAGTCATCCTCCACTTCCTCGGCTGCCTTCTAGTGCATGATTTGGCTGCTTGTACTCCGAGCTGAATGAAGGGGAATTCAAAGTGAGGAGTAACAAATGAGGGGATTCCCTCCTACAATTCCTCTCCTTTGTCCACTTCGAGTTATTTCTGCCCTTTGTCCACTAGATCCTTGCCATTGACTTCAAAATTCATCAATAATATGCATTAAACACATGTTAGACCACATGGCATCATAAATAACTCAACTCACTCCATAAGCATAAATATAATCAGAAAATCATACAATAAGCTAAGAGAGTGGTTTATTTGACTAGGTTAGGAGGTAAAATGAGCCCATATAATTACCCATTTATAAGGCTCATCATCATCCCCTACTCAAGGTGTTGCTCGTCCTCTGAGCAACTTAGTCCATCTCCTCATCTTTTATGGCCCTGGTGGCCTCACTAGCATCCCAAGCTTCTGATGTGGTCTCCTCTTCCTTGTCATAGAATCCTACCTTCCTTTCTATCTCTTCCCACTCGTCCTCCTCCTCTTCTTCTCTTCTTCCTTCCAGCATGCCTAATAGCAATGGGGGACTCAATTTGAGGCAAATCTAGTTGACCTTCAGCCTCTGCATGGAGCGCTTGTACAATGGCACTCTTCTTAATGGCTCCTTAATCCTCATGGGGGAATGATATTCCCTGATCTGTAGACTTTGTGGTAAGGTGTTCCATCTCCTCATGCATGCATGCACACAATCATCCCCAAGTAGCCTTTGCATATCCTCAAAGTGTGCAATGGCTTGTGCCTAATCACTTATATATCTAGGGGAAATCTGAGGATTATTGGAAATCAGGTTATGTGTGCTAATGAGTGCCATGGGATTTGATGGCTCAACTCTGACCATTAATGGCTCATTATGCTCTTTTACCATCAACCTTCTTATTTCTACCGCCCTCAAATCTTCATGGTTCATCCATTAGGCCATGGCCATTAGTTGCAGGTCCCCTAGCCTTGCATTAGGGTCCCACACATTCATGTATGTGAGGGCCATGTTATGTAGGTAAAATTCTACCTTCTTTGCCTTATCCTCTGATGTGCTTTGGTCACACAGGTCCATAAACTGTCTGTAATCTTGGAAAGGCATTGTGCCTCTTTGTGCCAAAGTCTTTATCTGAAATTGCAACCATTGGTCCTTGAGATATAGGCCATAGGATTTTGTTGGTGTTCTAAATTGCAATGCCTCCATGGAGAACCTAGCCATGCATGCCAGTTGGGTCTCTTTCTCTTGTAGCTGCTTCCTTAACAATTCATTTTCAGTTTCAAGGTGGCTTCTTGTAACTGATTCCCTGTGTCTGATAGTGCTCAACTCTCTACCCATTTCTCTGAGTTTGTTCTTCATATGGCCAATATCCTCAACTCCTTTGGATTTGGCGATTTGCATCCACCTATGTGTTCTTATTCTCTCTTTCTCTAATTTGAAGAATAGTGGAATTGCAAATTTTTGTGGAATTATTCTTCCTCCCTCAAGTAGATTGTAGTAGGAGGTAAGACTAGGATGGGGATCAGGTTCTTGTAGCTCTGTTTCTTCCTCCTGCTTCTGTGGCTGTCCTTCCATTTCTTTCTCAAGCTTTTGGGTCTCCTGTAGTTTAGATAGTGTCTCCTGTGGAACTGTCTGAGCCTCCTGTAGGACTATTTTTGGGTCTTGTAGTTCTACCTTTTCTTTCCATGTGGGAGATCTAGGAGTCCCCCTTTCATATGTGATAGGTGCCTTGGAAGGGGATTCTTTTCCTTGGGCAAAGGGTGAATCTTCAATTGTGATTGGCACTTTTGAAGAGGGCTGAGGTTTCCCTGTTTTGATTCTTGTGCTCTTCCTAGCCCTAAAATACATGGAGGCCTACCTTTTCCTCTTTTGTTTTGGCTTTATTGGTGTACTGAGGGAAGTGAGAGCAGCTACTGCCTCTCTTTCTAGAGTCTCAGGGGACACTTCTCCTGGTTCTGTCTTTTCTTCCTCTTTCTCTCCTCCTTCTGTCTCTTTTTTTGTCTCTGTTTCTTCCTGCTCTGTTTCTTCAACTTTCTCTTCCTCTATCTTAGTTTCTTCCTCCTTCCTTTCTTGTTCTGCTAAGTCACCAGTTGCTTCATCTTCTCCCCCTTGCTACTCTTTCTCCTCACTACCAG
Organism: Pinus taeda; assembly: GCA_000404065.3. Taxonomy (NCBI): domain Eukaryota; kingdom Viridiplantae; phylum Streptophyta; class Pinopsida; order Pinales; family Pinaceae; genus Pinus; species Pinus taeda. The sequence goes on along the minus strand of APFE031415309.1, from coordinate 4,422 downwards.
TAGGACTGATATCATAGGTTAGGGTCTTTATGTCATCCTTAGCTGTCATGTTTCGGAAGATTTCCCATGATATAGGGAGTGTAAATGTATGGAGGGCTTCTTCCACTAAAATTTTAATTAACCCATGGTGAGCCAGCTGCTCTGAATTTCCTGCTTGAACCTTAGTGCTGGATTCAATGAGGGAATGCAGGAGGAAGTAGGTGATGCTGAGCTTCTGAGGGGCTGGAATGTCCATGCCATATGTTAATTCATGAAGGATTCTAAAGTGGTAACCATAGACAATGTTGTACCTCCCCTCACAGGAGATATATTTGATTATTTGGTAGCTAACCTCATCCCAAGGATATGGTATGCTAGCCCTTCTAATGCCATTTTTATCCTCTACAGGGGTTTCATTGTTTTGGAAAAAGTTTTTCTTAGCAGCCGGGCCAATTGGTTTCTCATCCTTACTCCAAGGTAGTCCAAGAGGAAGGGTAGTAACCCTACTGATAAATTCAGGGGTTATCTCCATGGAAATACCTCTAAAGGTGACAGTGGCATGTGTTCTTGAGTGAGGGATCAAAGAGTGGGCAAATTCTTGGGCAATTTCTTTATCAAACCCTTAGAATTTCTCAAAAACGTTCATCCAATTTGCTCTTGTGAATATGTCCACTACTTGGGGATGTGCATGGAGCCTGGAGGAGTTGGTGGGCTTCTTCCTCATAAATCCTCCTGTCATTTTGTTTATACTTCTTTGGAAAACCAAATGTGGAGATGGAGACAACAATTTTTGAAGAAAACAAAGAAACAGAGGAGACTGTGTGTTTTTTTTTTTTAAATAAGCAGAATTTTTTTATGTATTTCCTCCTCCTAAAGACTTTATCTCCTCTTCAAATTTAAACTGTTTCTTGCATATTTTGATATTCAGTGGGGGCATGCATGGAACCTACCTCCTCAAATCGAAAATCATTCTAAAACCCGTGTTTTCTCCCTTCAAACAACTCACTGCCCCTCCTGTAGAAAACTGTTGTCCCTCCTGTAGAATTCCTATAGGTGCTCCTGTAGAACTTGCAAGTGCTCTTGTAGAAAACACCGAGAGTAGGAATATGGGAGAGATCAATGGAGAACGATGGTTACGAGGCTGTGGGGGAACAAAGAAATTGTTGTAGCTGAGTTTCGAGGAGAGAATGAAGGAAAAGGCGGTGAGAGTGCTCGGAGAGGAGTACTTATTGCCCTTTATGGATATTTCCGGTGATGGAGGGTGAGCTGGCAACGTATACATTGGCTATATTCAGACCATTGGTCCCCACTTTCCTTGTCATCATGGTCCCTCCTCGTAATCATCCCTCGTGATTGCATCGGAGTTCACACTTCCTCCACTACCTGTCCTTGGCATCTTTCTTGAGTTGACTGTGTGCATGTGTGGGTGACATCTTCGGATGAGTGGAGTCAACTAGATGAAGGTGGCCAAGTTAACTCGCCACCTTTCCCTCATTTAACCTCAACCATATCATTACTTTTGCATGCTTTCTAATTACACAAATGCAAACATAGGAGTGGGTTAGTTACTTACCTGAGATTTTGTTAGGTTCCCACCCTAACCCCCTTATTTATGTAATGGGACCACGTAATAGTCAAGAGTCAATAAAGCCCATATTAATAATTGTAAGTGGTTAATCCGCAATTAATAATGGAACCACAGTTAGTTGCAAATGGGCCGTAGTATTAGATATATGGTATTATTAATACCATGGTATTGGCCCATGGTATTGCATGTATGAGTCATATATAAAGGATAGAGACTCCCTGCGAGGATCATCGTGTCATATTTTGTAATCGAGCTCTGCTCTATTGGAGGTTGCCCCCTCGAAGAGGCAAGTGAACATTACTCTCTGAATAATAAAATCATTGCTATTCTGTGTTCTGGGTATCTTTTCTTCGCATATTCTGTGTCCTGGTATCTTTTCTTCGCATATTCTGTATTTGGGTATCATTTGCAAGTTAAGAGCATAACAAGTGGTATCAGAGCACTTTCCAGGGCCAGTGGGATCTCCATTTCGTAGAATTTTTTTTTTTGGCTAGAGACGTGTTCCGGCGTCTTTAAACCACGGGATATGTCATTGAGCGCATAAATCTGCGGATTTGGGGAGGCATGCACGCAGGAAATGCAAAAGGTGGTCACGTCTGTTGGACTCCCTTGTAACCCCTATGGGTACCCCTTCGAGTAGTAGCGCATTAGACAGAACCGCGCACAGACTGTCTTCCACGTACCCTCTGGGTATATCGGAGGCTCCTTTGAAACCTTGCCATAGATAAACCGTCGGCCATCTCGCGGCTACAGTACACCGAGAACAACACTCAGAGAGATTACTCGCCCGTACGATAGGGTAGTCTGGTTTTACGGCTAAGGGTATGGTCGATCCTCCTTAGTTAGAGCCCTGAAACATTGGGCCGAGTACTACTGTCAGACCCTTATGTATATTGCGATCTGTAGCACCTGACACTCCTGAAGACCATAGTTCCCTTTCTATGAGGGGATCGCACATCACCTATTCCAGATCAGCGAGTGTAGTAGCAGTAGACATCAGTCCCGCAACTCTATCCGATCAGCAGCAGCAGTGATCCACAATCCAGATCTCTCAGATCCACCAGATCGGAGTAGTTGTGAAGGGTTCCTGTGCCTGGCTATAATTTTCGCAGGACTTTTGGCGGCAGTGACATTTTGAGGAATTGACGACTGCAATATTGATCAAGAAGGAGTAAAACTCCGTTAGGAGTTTTCAAAAAAAAAAAAAAGTCTGAGATCTGCCGAAGCACTTATTTGTGATCTAGCCCATCAGCATTAGGACAACGAGCTGAGCACGGTGGTACCATTCAATTTCTGCACACAAAAAAAAAATTACGGTCCCAATTTTTCAGCAAGTTGGTGTATGGTAGCAACTAGAGCTCAAGCAATGGCCAATGAAAGACTAGACAATCTTGAAACAAATATGAGCGAGCTCAAAAGTACGCTTAACGACCTAGCTAACATGGTACGGCAAGCCGTCGTTAAGGGCAAGGAGCCAGCTCTTGAGGACCACTATAATTACCATGAGGGTGAGTCTAGCCACTCTCCTCACGCATGGCACACCCGTCCACCAACCAACAGAGATCTCCCACTCAGTCAGCGACCTCCCAAGT
>APFE031415306.1:0-12188 GCA_000404065.3 Pinus taeda | reverse complement strand
AATTAGTGAACAATGGAGAAATCGTCCTAGAACATTGCAGGACACAAGAACAGGTTGCAGACATCTTGACAAAGCCATTGGATCAGAAAAGCTTTGAATTTTTGAGGAAGTGTCTGGGTATGACCGAATGCCCAGCAGTTGAAATTAAAGGGGAGTGTTGAAAATATGTAATTCCAACTGCCCACGCAGTCAGCAGTCAACGGGGCATAAAACCAGACGGTAAACCAAAACTGCCCGGTATCATATCGCACCGCCTTTCGCTCAAGGTTGTTTCCGTACGAGGGCGTTCCGATACTGACAACCTGACACCGCTGATGCTGGCCTGACATCAGCACCTGACACTTTTCGGAAGGTATCTTTCACCTAACTAACCCCTTCCGATATCGTTCTCAGCCGTCGATTTACATCCAGTTTTTACCGCCGTCGATTTAAGGAAGTTGCACGATGGTTTAAAGTTCTGTGGGAAAGGTGTCCCGATATGCAACCTCCGCCGTTGGATTTATGCTGACTCTCTCCGCCGTCCATCTCAAGGAAAGTACACGGGCCCGTTGAAAATTAAATGCATCCCATACCTTATATTAAAAACTTTGCTATGTTTTTTGGGTAAAGTCTTAAATGTTTATTTACGGCGATTTAACACGGAGTATGGGCCGAAAACGTAAGTTTATTTTTTTATTTCTTTTTTATATATATTTTAATATAAGCGTTGACCCAATCCCTTTTGTTATGTAAAAAAAACCACGGGATTGTAAAATGTATGTGTAATGGCGCATTGTAAAAAAAGATGAAGTGTGGGTAATGTAATTTGCATATGAAGAAAAACACAGAGGGTCTGCAGAACCCGTGAAAAACCAGAGAGTTACATTTTGTATTGCAGGGAATGCACAGAGGTGCATGAGTATTTGTGGTTTGTAATGAAAAAGGATTTTATGCAGCAGGGTAAAGTTTTCTTTGTCTTTGTAATGTAAAAAGCAAAGTTTGCACAGCAGTGGAAGAGAAGAAGTAAATGAAAACCAGTAGCTTGTTTTGTTCCAAATCCATGAGTTGTTTCACACAGGATTGAAAGGTAAAATTCTGAAATCATCTGTACGTTTTGTTTCACCACAGCAGTTGATGTAATATGGAAATATTTACACACAGTGGTGTAAATTTCATAGGAGGCAGAGTAAATGTTTTGGTGAATCCCTCTTGAAGTGAAAGAGGATGGATCATGTCTCAGTATTTTGTTTAATGAATGAAATTTTATGGTGGTGAAATACTCTGTCCTGTGTAATTATTTTTAAAAGACTTCTCTGAGTAAAAGATCCTGGTGTAAGGAAACAGAGCATAGTCTCTGTGTTTTATATTGTATGGTTTTGGTATTTATCCATCACAAACATAGAAGCAAAAAAAATACCCAACAAATAATTCAGATGTAGCTGGTTAAATTTGAAAAGAAAATAAATATAAACATTTAATAACCTTCTTTGTCGGCGATATAATTTGTTAAGTTTGCCCGGGAATTAAAAGAACACGACTTTAAAAAACACATTGCAAAGTAAAACATCATTGATAAATACATGGGATCAAAATTGTTCATCAAAATTTCATTATATTCTTAAAATAATACGAAACCTTCAATGTCAAAATAAGTGTATTGAGAAGAAAGCGTCCTTACTTAACTGCAATGCATAACCAACTTGTTTATGGGCTATAAATGTTTGGCCGCTGTATATATTTGTGATTAAATTTAAATAAATTTATGATCCAATAATCGGCGTATACAACCATCAAACATTTATGACCTATTAAAAATATACAACCATTAAACATTTATGACCCATTAACAAACTGATTATTTTCAGCCCTGCTTAACCACCCACTGAGTTACAGCGCTCCTCATTGCAACGGAGTTTTGGATTCATTTTAAAACCACAAGTTTCTATCACTATAAAATAAAAATAAAAAAGGAAATTTCTTAGTATGGTTTTCATGTCATGAGAGCAATAATAACCCTGAGACTCTGAGAGGCGTTTGAACAGTTTTCTATCGGGAAAGGGAGAGGCGAGTTGCCGTGATTATATTCTAGCGTTGCCTAAATATTATAAGTTTTGGAATTTTTTCAAAAATATATTTTTTAGATTTTCACTTTTGTTATTTAAAATTATTATCTTTTAAATATATATAGATTTAACACTATCAGGATTTCAGAGAGTTCATCAAATCAAACTAAACCAGAAAATAAACCACAAAACACCAAAACCTATGATAAATAGAATACTGCTTATATCAATGTACCACTTATATCAATGTACCACTTTATGGACAAATATTTAAATTGTTTTCAATGGACCACTTTATGGACAAATATATGAATTGTTCATAGTAACTGTCATAGACATTGATGGTTAAAGTAGTTCATGCTGCCAGTAAATGAATCAAGCTAGCTAGTTTCTAAGTCTGGAATTTCAAATTTAACTGGTATGTCAAGTGGAAATTTTGGTGGAATCATTTGCTTTTCATGCTTTTTACTTTAAATTAAATGTATATATCATATTTTTTAAATTGTATGTATATATCATATTTTTTGTGTTATTAATTGTAATTTTTGTATTTTTAGTAACAATTAAAAAATAGATTTAAAGATAGTTATCCTTAAAAAAACACAATAACTTACTAGTCTGACTGTATAGCACCAATAATTATTTATAAAATGTAAGCAAACCTTATTCCACTAGAAAATGCAGCTACTCTAATCTTTCTCCATGTTGCTTTTTATATATCTCAAAATCAAAATCGCATTTAAAACCAATCAACCAAAAAATAGTGACAAGAACTAGACGCTGCAACTAAACATATTTTCCAACTAAATATAGTTTCCAACTTAAACTCTATTTAATCCACTCATTAAAATTTATAACAGGCCATTTAAATATCTTTCATTTGCAATTTTTTTCACCTGCCATTTTAATATGTTTAAAATGGCTAAAAAATGGTAATATGTTTAAAATGGCTACAAAATGGTCCTATAAAACGGCAAATTCCAGGCATGCTCTTTTCCGTGCTTCCCTGTATCTACAGTTGTATCGCTGCGCCCAATGACAAATTTAATTACAATTCCCTTTTTTTCTGCTTTAATTGACTGAGTCCCGTACTGTGCGGGTTCGATCCCGTGTCGGTCCAAATTCACTAGATATCCTCCTCCTTAAGGTCGTTCAAATCTCTTGCATGAGAAGCAGCAAAATTAGAATTGGAATTCGGATGGAAGAGATTCTCCCTACGGCTCGCTCGCCCAGGCGGTTATCAGATGGCTGTCTTTAGAAACAGTATTGAGATTTCCAGCCATGACGAAAGCGTGGCTTCATGCTCGGCACTCTCGTCTTCATATTTAAACAAAATAATTTATGAATCATATCCACGACAACCCCTGTGGGGGCTAATTCCCAGATCTACACAGTTTACTGAAGGCCCTCAATCCCCAGTTCTACGTTTTCCAAAGGAACAGTCTGTGCTAACCCAAACCTGGATCCCGTACGGATCATCAGGGTTTTGAGCGGTCCACCACTGTCCACTGTCCAGCTGTGTCCCGTGGTAAAGGGCCATCATTGGCCAAATCGTCAACGGGCTCTGGTTGTGGAACTTGTAGGTCGAACCTCGGAACTTGTAGGCCGTTATTCGTGCGCCTTCAAGGATCACAAATATGGAAACAAAGTTGGAGGCTTGGACTAACAAAAATGATGTATTATTGTTGCAGTTATTACATACCATGTATAACGCAATCGCTCTCGCCATTGCACTCGCTGTGATTCAATGCTTTCCTGCCTAAGGCCAACTCATGAAAACTCAACGTTTCCTGGCAAAAGCCAAATAATGAAAATGTGCATAACGAAGGACGCGCCTTTCGGAATATTTTAAATTTGACCAGTGACGAGAGCGTGACTTAGGCGAGGGAATTTCAAATAGTTGTGGAATGATATTTTAAGATCTTACGATTAAAAATAGTTTATGACTTTTGCAATTCAAATTATTTTCCAATTTAAATTGATGATGAACTGACCCAACCTTCTAACAATCTCCTTACTAAAAAGACAATGCCAAAAAAGTGATGCTAACATGTTCTCATAATTTTTTTCTGATGTTTTTGAATGCATCACATTCCAAAATGAAATGCTTTTCTTATTCCACAACCCAAGAGGTGCAACATGTACACACCCGTTATTCCCAAGATTTTTTAGGCATGTTCTCATCATTTTCTCTGATGTTTTTGAATGCATCACATTCCAAAATGAAATGCTTTTCTTATTCCACAACCCCAGAGGTGCAAAATGTACACACCTGTTCTTCCCAAGCTTCTTGGCATTTTCCACCGTCCTATTTCACACCAAAGTTGATATGAGTTGGTCCTTAATTGAGCAATAAGAACCTTTGGCCTCCATGGAATGCTAGCTCCAATGAACTCTTTTTGTTGTAGATCACACCTAGGGTTGAATTCTTCGATGTCATATTTCTTCTTTCTACCCCTCTTTTTCCCATACCTTTTTAGGAAACTTCTTGATAACAAAATCCTTTAGCGCCTTGCTATTTGTGGGACAAGCATTGAGGTAGATATTCCATTTTTGCATCTATGTGTAGTTTTGTTTCATCCATGTTTTCCTTTTTTCACCTATGCCTTCATTCAAATTTTTGCATCCATGTGTAGTTTTGTTTCATCCATGTTTTCCCTTTTTCACCCATGCCTTCATTCAAGATAACATTAGGTCATCTACCTACTTTCATTTGCTCAATTATTTTTAGATATCTTATGAGCCGCACCATAGAAATTGCTTCAATGGTAGTTGCCCCTGTTTCCCTCAACATTATCGCGTAAGGTATTGAACTTTTTATTTTGAACTTACTCATGATCAAGCATTTTTGGATTTTTTCAATTTGTTTCCATTTTGAGACGGAATGTTGCTAGCCCACAATTCACATCCATATAGCATTACTAGACAAACTAGGAGTCCAAAAATCACTTTAATTGTTTTCCAATCCCATAACTCTATCTTTCTACCTCTGTTTTGAAAAGCATATAATGTTTTCTACTCTCTTGAAATTCTCTTCTTTCTGCAGTCCTCCCAATTAAGTTTGTTGTTGAAATCAATCCCAAAGTACTTGTACTTATTTACTTCTTCAAGAATGTTGTCTTCAAAGAAGAAAGTATGTTGGCTTTGCTTCCTTTTATTAGGGAAAATCATTATTTTGGGCTTGCTAGTATTGGCTTGCAACCCCACCACTCTACAAAAATGTTCAAGGGCATATAAGTGCATTTGCAATCCATGGGCTGATTTAAAAATAAATACAAGATCATCAGCATATAAAAAAAATCTTTATCACAAACTCCCCCAACCCATCACCATCTACACCATGTAGATTTAGCCACTCTTCCAATTTATCAATATATAGACCAAAAAGTGTAGGGGATAGAGGGCAACCTTGCTTGATTCCAATGTCACTTCTAAATCTTTTTGAAATACCTATTGAGTTCTAATTTTGACTTTCACTTCTTCATAAATTCTATGGACAACGGCTCTATAATGCACAAGAATTTCAAGTTCTTCCATTCTACCCCACAACTTATCCCTAGGGACTATGTCAAATGCTATTTTGAAGTTAACAAAGCAGCAAAATACTTATTTTTTGTCCTCCCAAACCTTTTCAACAATATGTCTCAATGTGATACCATGATCCACTGTAGAATGTTTCTGTCTAAAACCCACTTGTCCTCTTGCCCTCTTTCCTTTTATTTCTACCCACTTACTAATTTTTTCTTGTATCATGTTGCCGAAAAACTTTGCACATAAAGGATATATCATAATTGTTCTATAGTTGGGTGGATTAATAATGTCTCCACTTTTAAAAAGGGGTATTACTAGGCTAGTTGTCTAGTCTCCTGGAAATCCTTGTTGAATGATGTTGTTGAGTATTTCCATGATGTGTAGTGCAAGAATGTTCATTCCCCATTTTAGATACTTTGCTTGAAGTTCAACCAAGTCCTTTTCCTTTCCTGTTTTTAACTTCTTAATTCCATTCTCCACCTCCTATAACGTGAATAACTTTTAATTTGTGTTGATCCTAGGGGAGGGCTATTGGGCACCGAATCTGGCTATCTTTCTGTCCATTTTTATCATCCTTTTGGACTCTTTTTGCACTTATTTTTCCCATGTTACCATGCTAAACTTATAAGGTAAATACCCCTAATGTCATGCGGAAAGAGTTAATCTTGCGGACAAAACCAACCTCCCTAGAAGCCTAAGACTTTATAGTGACAAACAAGACAATTAAGAGAAATCCTTCTCTAAACATGCATTTATCATACAAGAAATCAAGTGTTAAGATCCTACCTGTAGTCCAACGCTGTTGTAGTAGTCCAACCTCATCGATCGGAATGAGCTCCTCCTTCACTTCGAAACCTGCATTCACTAACAATCAAACGATTAAATAGCACCTGAATATCTCATAAAATAAAACATATTCAACATACAGACCAAGGAGTATATGAAACAACTCATTAATAACAAATTGTTGAGAAGAATGGACTTATTTGTATTAATATGAAACAAAAGAAACCATTACAACCTGAGCCTTGGTGTTGTGCAAGTTCCTCCCAGGGTCCAGCAAGAGTTTTCCTTTACTTTGATAAGCTCACCCACTTCCAAATGAAACAAGAAAGGATGGTAATCTCTCCTTACAAGCTTCTACAAGGAAGTCCTAATTCCAGCAGCATCTACCCTTTGGAATGTTCAGCTTTCAACCTCCCCTCCTCTGGCCCAATGCCTGTATTTATAGTGTTCTAGAGGAAGTTATTCATGTCCAACATCAATGGGATACTCCCTCTTTTGGATGGGGTAGCTCCTCTCTTGATGGGATAAGTTCCTCTATCATAGGGATGCATGAACCATCTGGAGGCGCTCAATACACGTCAAACACTCTTCTAGAAGGCTCTAGAAGTGACCACAAGTAATTTTTTAAAGATGAAACTCGCGCCTTTTGACCTTTACAGGGGTACGCACCCAACCTTTGGCTTACAGAGCGTACAAGTACGCAGGTATTGTGAACTTGGGATGCGTACAGGCAGGTAAGGTAGAGAGAAACTGCGTATTGAGAGATAAACATGTTTTTTAATGACTCTCTCTTTCTTGAAGTTTGACATGGAGAGCAGAGGTATGAGGCTTGCTAAGGAGGATAGTATGACTGTTGATGGAGCCATACTAACTGCAGATAGTCATGGTGACAAATTTCAGTGTAACAGTAAGTTTTTCCATAGAACCACCATGGCCAATAGAGCTAACAATAGCATCTCTTCAATCAAGAATGAAGCAGGAGAACTGCAGATCTCCCATAAAGCTATAGAAGTTGTGTTAGTCCACCACTTTCAAGGTATAACACAGGAGAGAAATTCAGATAGAGAGCAATTCATCAGGAAAATAACTACTAATGTACCGAAACTGGTATCCAGAGAGGACAACTTCAACCTTAATAGACCAGTAACGGAAGGGGAGCTAAGTGAAGTCCTTAAAGACATGCAGAATGGCAAAGCACTGGGCCTGGATGGTTTCAATGTGAACTTTTTCAAAGCTTGCTGGAATATTGTTAAGCAGGACATTTTGAAGGTTGTGGAGGATTCCAGGTCAAACAAAACCATTCTGAAACCCCTCAATACATCCTTCATCACCCTGATCCCCAAACAGGAAATTGCTCAGACACCAGATAAATACAAACTCATAGTCCTATGCATGTAATCTATAAGATTATATCCAAGGTTGTGGCTAACAGACTCAAACCTTTACTTCCGGTCCTGGTATTAGGAGAGCAATTAGTTTATGTGGAAGGCAGACAAATTCTGGATAACATCATTCAAGCGCAAGAAGTGGTGCACTCTTTAACTAGCAAGAAGCAGGCGGGTGTGATCATGCAATTAGATATTGCCAAAGCTTATGACAAGGTAAATTGGGTCTACCTTAAGAGAATGTTGATTGCTTTTGGATTTGATCACAGCTGGGTCAGATGGGTAATGGCACTGGTGACCTCCTCCAGTTTTTACATATTGGTTAATGGCTCTCCCTCAGAGATTTTCAGTCCCTCAAGAGGCCTCAGACAGGGTGACCCGCTCTCCCCCTTTCTTTTTATCATCATGATGGAAGGACTGGAGAGAGCTATAAAGTAGGCGAAATCATCAGGAAAGATCAAAGGTCTACATCTTACTGACAATGGGCAGGCCCCGACGCACCAAAAATTTGTAGTTGATACCATGCTACAGGGACTCCCCACAGTCCAAGAAGCTTCAAACTACAAAACAATTCTGAATCTTTTTGCCTCGGCTTCAGGTATGGAAGTTAATCTCTCCAAATCTAAAATCTTCTTATTCAATACCAATATTGCTATACAGAAAAGCATCTCCAGAATTCTTGGCTTTCAAAGGGATTTCCTTCCTGTAAAATATTTAGGAGTCCCTCTAACTGCAAAACCATTGCACAAAAGTATATGGGAACCTTTGATCAATAAGTTGCAGGACAAAGTTAGTAAATGGACCATCAGATCTTTAAACCTTGCTGGCAGGTTAGTTCTTACAAAAGTAGTGCTTCAAGTTATCCCTATTTTCATGTTATCAGCTCTCCCAAAGAGACTAAGAGGAAATGGGCCTTGGTGTCTTGGGATAAAATTTGTAAGCCCAAGAACCATGGAGGACTTGGATTGGATGATTAGGAGATTCTCAGTAAGGCTCTAGGGGCCAAACTTTGGTGGCGCTGGGTCCAACATTCAGAGACTCAATGGGCAAATATCTGGAAAGAAAAATATGCCAGTTCTTGGCAGAAAAGTGATCTTATAATAATGTCAGGAAATATAAAGGGTTCTTATATTTGGAACAAAGCCTGGGAGAATAAAACACTAGTACAAGAGAATAGCTTCTGGGAAATCAGACAAGGAAATCTTTCTCTTTTCTGGGGAGACAAGTGGCAGCAAGAATCAATTCTGGTAAAATAAGAATTCCTTGATCTTAAACGGGAGTCAAATTCCCAAGGTTTAATAAAGGTTAAGGATTTTTGGATACATTCTCATCCTACAGATAAGTGGAGAATCTGGAGAAACATAGAGTGCAGAAATAACAATCTCCTGAAAACTAAAGCAGAGGAGCTCAGGAAAATAGTAGAGAAAAGGAAGATCTTAGTGGCAGAGGGACAAGACCAACTGAGATGGAGAAATAACAAAGAGGGCACCTTTATTCTTAAGGAAGCAAAATCATTCTCCTTGAGATGGATCCCCTAGTTCTAGACAAAATCTGGCAAAATCTTTGGAGGCATTAAGGGTGGATGAAAATCAAACTCTTCATGTGGGTTGTGTATCACAAAAAAATCCTGACTTGGGATAACATAATGAAGAAAGGTGTTCAGGGGCCTTCAAGATGCCTGCTCTATGAAGCACAAGAAGAAACCTTGGAACATTTACTCAACAACTGCATTTTCACATCCTGGGTTTGTGATTCATTTGCTACATTTTTTCAACAATCTGATAGAGACAGAGGTAGCATCATTAGTACCCTCATCAACTGCAGGAAGAATTTTTCGGATAATGAAATTCTTAACTCAGCATGGGCTCTTACACCAAGCTTCATCATATGGAACGTGTGGAAGGAGAGAAACAAAAGAATTTTTAAGGAGGAAAAAAAGCCCCCTCAACACCTGCTGGAGATAAACCTTAAACAGCTCAAGGAGACTGTAAGAACCATTGTTCGCAACTTCCCTAAAAACCCCCCCTCAGAAGCAGATTTAAAAATTCTCAGATAGCTAGGGATGAAAGGGCTCATCCTCCTTGGCCTTGACAGGAAGATCATTTCGTCGGATACGGAGAAGGATTTTTGGCATCCTCCTCCGGAGGGCTATTTAAAATACAACATTGAGGGAACTTAGGAACAACAGGGTATGGAGGTGTCCTCAGAGATGCAAAGGGAAGTATCGTTTTCATTTTCCATTGCCACCTAGGTACAGCCACCAATAACATGGTTGAACTAATGGCTATGGAACAATTCCTAGATTCACTGAAGCAGAACAACTGTCTAAATGTCATGATAAAGGCAGATTCGGAGTTAATAATCAACTCAATGCAAAAAAATCATAATGGAACTGCACCGGATAAAGTCTCTAAGCATTGGAATCTAATTCGGGTCTTCCAAAGAATTCAAAGCCATCTTCAATGGCTGTGCATTATTAGTTTCCACCATGTTCGCAGAAAGGCAAATAAGCTGGTGGATCTTCTAGCCAATCATGGAGTTAGCTGCATAGAGATTAATGTGTCGATGAAGTGGCAGGAGTTAAGTCCAAGCAGACTGAGAGCTCTATGTTGCCAATAGGTGAAAGAAGATAGGGATATGTTTAGACATAAAACCATGGAGACTAGCTCGATTTGATTTTCCCTTGGGTGGGTCTTCATTTTGGGCAAATTCTATCGAAGAGAAGAGAACCATGTCTAGTAGCCCAAACTCTAGGTGCAAGCGTGATGAAGATCTCAAATATTTCCCATACGTCTTTGCTCGATGGAACACACTCACCCGTACATTATCCCGACCAGGGTGAGGAATTTTTGTATTTGCAAGAGGATTCAAATCATTCGGCAACTGGTGGTTTTAGACTTCGGGGTCCAGATTGCAAAACCACCTCCCAGGCGGTTTTTTACTGATCGCGCTGCCCTCAGAGTGGTAGTGGTTTTGGCGTTTTCACAACGATCCCATACATCCCGTGACACGTGGCAGGGTGAGGGTTATGAAAACTGCCCTCTATCAAAGCTTATCATTCCTCCTTCTTGTCCTATGCGAAATCGGTCTCAGCCATTGGATTCGGGTGCTGCGAATCAACAGTTGTCCGGGACAGAGCAACTTGGTGGGGTAGGGTGGTTAAACTTCGGGCTCTTTGCCAGGCGGCTTCCTCCTCTCCCGTCGATCTTATCATTTTGATGAGTCGGTTCTTTGGTTTGGGGTTTACCAGAGGGAGGCCGTGTGAAAGTTTGCGGGCTTTCTGAGGGTTATTCTGGAGTCATGTTAGTTATTTCTTAGGCTTGAATTTTTAGAGGTAAAGCTATACGGTGTAGCCGTTGGAGGCTAAAGCTTTTATTCCTTTTTGTTTCTTTGACATCGGGTGGACGTTTCTTTTCACTGTACTCTATTTTTTGACTCAATGATATAGAAGGATCCTTACTTGCTTCAGCAAAAAAATAAAAATTACAAATAGCCTTTTAATCTCAAACTATTTCCTTCTACTATTCTTATCATCACCTTTGTTACTTTTGTCATTTTTTCATATTGATTATATGAAAAGGACAGGTTAAATCGTAAACCATTTAAATCTTTAGCTCGAGATATTGTAGTTAACATCATACCATGTCTCTTTCTCTCTCCAATATTAATAGGTTGAATTACTATAACACAAAAATCAATGTACATTGTCAATAATGTTTTATGCTTACACTGAAATCAATGCACAATATTAATCCAATCACTTTAAAATTAATGGACCATCATATATCCAATTACCTCAAATCAAAAATCAACATCTATGCTGAAATCAATGCATCTAATGCAAGAAATCAAATAAGATTAGAAAACAACATGAACATTGAAATCAATGCATCTAATGCAAGAAATCAAATAAGATTAGAAAACAACATTTACGCTGAAATCAATGCATCTAATACAATCAATCAAATACGATTAGAGATCAACATTTACACTCAAATCAAGGCATCTAGTGCAAGTAAGAAAATAGGTTTATAAACCAACATCTATATTGAAATCAATGCATCTAGTGCAAGTAAGCAAATAGGATTATAAACTAACATCTACACTGAAATCAATGCATCTAGTGAAAGCAATCAAATAGGATTATAAATCACCATCTACAGTGAAATCAATGCATTTAGTGCAAGCCATAAAATAGGATTAGAAATCATCTACATTGAAATCAATGCATCTAGCGTAAGCAATCAAATAGGATTAGAAATCACCATCTACATTGAAATCAATGCATTTAGTGAAAGCAATCAAATAGGATTAGAAATTATCTACATTGAAATCAATGTATCTAGTGAAAGCAATCAAATAGGATTAGAAATCACCATCTAAATGGAAATCAATGCATCTAGTGCAATAAATATTCTTCTCTCTCTCTCTCTCTCTCTCTCTT